>CAIGRQ010327408.1:0-10860 GCA_903798375.1 Fraxinus sp. D2006-0159
CAAACAACTTTATTTGTCAGGAGCATGCTTTATATACGTTGTTCGCTTAATATTCAGAGTAGAAGGTGTTTCAAAATATACAGAGTCAAGTCAAGATAAAAAAAAAAGTCATACATTTTGATGTTAGTCAAACAGTTCAAATGGGACAAGCTAGGGATCAAATTGCTACACATATGTGGAATGACTACTTAAGACGTCGTACATGATTCAATGGATTTATTTTATATTTTGTTTAGTTCTGCTTGTTTTTTCATAACACGTAAACTTCTAATCGTATCTATTGAACTGTTTTGCCAAATTTAATTTAGGTTGTTTTTTTTATATTTGAAAAAAAAATATTTCAAAATTCACCAACTTCAAAATTTATATGTTATTTAATACTATATTAACATTAAACTATTTAAGTTTATTGAATAATCGAATTTTTTGAATAAAATATTATTAAAAAAAAGATTCTCAAAATTTCAAAGTAAACGCGTTTTTCAATTTTTTTGTTTTGAGAAACAATTTTTTAGAATGACAAAAAAAACATATTTTTAGCAATTTGAAAACAGACACTCAAAACACAAAATTCAAAATGAATTAAACTAAAAACTGAAATACGAAGAGAAAAATTCCTAATTTATTCTAATCTCATGTTTAATTACTTGTCCTTTCGTAAAATAAGCTTACACATAAACTTAAAATTTTCTTTTAACATTTAACCTCACATCTTTTTCAAAATCACTATTTTAAAACCTTTAAAAAAAAAAAAAAAGGCTCCGAAAGTGCCTAAATTTATAAATGGGTTTTGGGGAAAATGTATTTTAAAATAAATTTTTTTAAGAATATACGATTAAAAAATAAGAAAAAATTTTAGGATTGAAAATAAGGGAGAAAAAAAATTTGGGATTGTTCTCTTTACCGTTTTCAAGTTGTTTTTTATTTTTGATTTTTCAAAACAATGAAAATGCATTCCCTTTCCTATTTTCGAAAACACGTTTTTGAAAACAAGTTAAAAATTTACAAAGAAAACTCAAAACCAAAAATATGTCGTTTGGAGTGCTTTCAATTATAATCAAATTAAAATTTTTAAAACACGTCTTGGGTGTTTTCAAAATAATTTTTCAAAATGCTGAAAAGAACACATTTTCAACAATCTCAAAATGGACACTCAAAATACAAAATACAAAATGAATTCAAAACTCAAAATACAAAACTGAAAAAAAAAAGCCCTTCAAAAATAAAGCTGTACAAACAAGGCCTAACGTTTGTAACACGCATCCTAAAAGGCTTGGAGATCAACCTATAAAAGGTTCGGTTTTGCTACCGGTATATCAAGGTGTACACAAGGGGTTACACCCCTCTCACATGGGGGGTGGGACCCACTTTAATAAAAAAATATTATTCAAGTGGGTCCCACCCCCATGTAAGGAAGGTGTAATCCCTTGTGTACATCTTTTGATGTACAAGTAGATAATTTCTAAAAGGTTTGGGAATCAATCAATCAATCGAAGCAGAAACACATCATCGATTCATCGTCGATGTCCATACACGACCAGGTGGCGGTGGCGGTCATATCTCAGTTAGCATTGGCTGCCGATGGTGCCATCCTCGGCATTGCCTTAGCTTACGTTGCAATCCGCAGTATCCTCAAATTCACTGCCACTACATTAGCTCTCCGCAAAATCGACAAAGCGCCTTCTGTCCAACCTTCCGACCTTCGTTCTCTCCTCTCCAGCTGTAATACGGATAGTAATAGTAATACTTGTACTAGCGGAAATACAAATCAATCGAACAGTGATGGTGGTGGAAAACTCATAATTGTTTGCGGCTGCGTGGAGGCGAAATCAACGGTGGAGGGGCAAGGGATGATCCTGAGAGGTAATACTAGTAACATTCTTGTTTCTCAGGAGTCGCGAGAGAAAGGTGTTATCTTGCAGCGAACTCAAACTGTATGTTTTACATCTTTTTTCTGGTTACAATTTAGTTACATGCACTACAGGTTTACTAATTTTATCGAATTGAAAGATTTTTTTGTGGAATTGTGACTTCTTTTGGATTCACTCCTATTATGGATTTTTCAAAATTTTGAGCATATTTGTAAAATTTTCTACTGTATGTTAAAAGCGTGGAAGTTCAAACTTGTGATTGGGGAAAAAATAGAAAAATGTATGAATTTTGAGCTTAGATAAAAGTTTGAGGAACTGTATTGAACTTGGAGTTATCAAGCAAGATTCATTCATCATTTTTTCACTCTTTTTTAGAGTGTCAAATTTGATTCTGAATGATCTCACGTGTTATGATCCAAAAAAAATTCTTAACTACCCTTGCCTAATGAAGAAGTTGATGTGCAAATGTAACTGGATTAAGAGGGTGTTTGGTGGGGATTAAAATTAGTTTTTTAGTGAATTGTGATAGAAATTTTTGAAATGTGTTGTTAAAAAGATGTGAGATCATAAAAGATGTGGTTAATATTGATTGTTTGACTTTAATTTAAATTAAAATCAGATTTTAATCCGACCAAACAGGTCCTAAATGTCAGCTTTCAGTCTGTGAAGCTGCACTAACCTTGTTCTTATCTTTCTTGCGGGGGTGGGTACAAATGAATCTTTTTTGGAAGAAGAAAAACATTAAACCCAGAGATCAATATTTTTATTGTGACCACTAGAAACTCTCGTTTGGAACCGTCTCTGCTGATCTTTATTGTTGCTTGTCATATAAACTTAATACAGGGCATGTATAATATATTTATTTATTATTTTTTTGTGTGTCCCTTTCATCTCCGGAAGTGCAATTATAACGAATGGAGGGGTTTCTTTGGATGAACTTCTGATCTACGCTCTATGCTTGCAAGATCCTGGAAAGACCAAGAGACCTCCACAATAAGAACGGTAATTTGCTATAACTAAGACAATCATCTTAAATTTTAGTTCTTCACCAATTGATATTTGTACTTCTATATGCTTTTCTGTGAAATCATACATAATGATAGATTGGACACCTAGGATATAATTCCTCTATTTGAACATACATGGAATGATACAGTCTAATATTTGATAGGGCACAGTCTCTGATGTGAACATGGTGTATTATTGTCCTTCTGAGATTTTATTTCTCAAGTCTACATGCATAAGATCTTCATATGAAGCAATGCCCACTGATATACAATCAGGGATCATGAAAACAAATCTTATCTCTTTCATTTCTTTTATATGTTTTATATAAGCTGTAAATTTCTTTTGCTGCCGAATATACTGTTCTAGCAACTAATTTAACTCTTTAAACCGCTTACAGATTCTTACCTAGTTACTTTCCCCTTATTTTTTGCTTTTGCTAGCCTGTCTTCCTCAATAATTTTATAAATATGTTGCGCCCATAGTTTCATTCATTGACGCAGAACTTGATATATATTTTCTTCTTGTTCTAAATATCCGTAAAAGATTGGGTTAATTTCATACACGGTCACTGAACTTACCTAAAAATCACAAAACGACCACTGAAATTTAAAACTTGTAGAAACAGTCACTGAAATTTCGTGCGCTTTCACAAACGGTCACTGAAGTTTTAATTTGTTTCACAAATGGTCATTGAAGGACCGCTATGATTTTATTCAAACTTAAAGGATCAGAATCTGATCTTTCACCAACATTTCACCAACATTTTTAGAGTGTCCTTTAAGTTTGAATTAAAATTATAACGGTCCTTCAGTGACCATTTGTAAAACAAATTAAAACTTTAGTGACCGTTTGTGAAAGCGCATGAAACTTCAGTGACCGTTTCTGTAAGTTTTAAACTTCAGTGATTGTTTTGTAATTTTTAGATAAGTTCAGTAACCGTTTGTGAAATTAACCCTAAAAGATTAGATCCTATAAGGTGCTACCACTAGCCTAAGATTTTTTTGGAGGGGAATTTTGATGCTGAATTGATTTTCAGGAAGTTTTAAATCAGGGTTTTGTTCTGGGATTTGCTTCTAAGTATGCAGGACATCACGGGCCTTGGCAATTTCAATATGTGGCTCTTTCTGTAATAAAATGAGAAATTAAAAATTTCCTTCTCAAGTTTGCCTTTTTGGATAAAAATCAAGTATTCTTACTGTTTTGGTTTGTCACTGTTTGTACGTTTTCCAGATACAACATTAGTTTATTGATTAATGTTGCGTCTCATCACATGTCATCAATAGGTTCCTTTTGTTCTCTTTGAAGCTGGAAGGAGGCCTTTATTGTCAACATGGAAGGATCAAGGCATTCACTACCTCTGACAACAGTTTACCACCACTTGCAGCCTACAAGTGCTCCTCCTTACACATTTGTACAGGCTTTTTTTGGCCACGAGTACCCTGTGAGTTGAATGTGAATTATGAACTCTCTATGATATTGAGAAAAAATAAATGCAAGTCTCATCTTTCTTTCTAGTTTCTCCCCACTGAACGGCTTTTGATTTTTTCTTTTCCTGAAGGTTGGACTGCTTGATGAAGAGAAAATACTTCCACTTGGAAAAAAATATAACAGCTGTAGGCATTTGCAGCTTGAGAAATGGGTCTCCAGAAATTAAGTCCATGTTTGATACACATTAAAATTTTCATTTTCATTATGTTACTCATTTTCAACCACACATTCTTCAATAAAATAATTTATTCTATCACATGAATAACTTTTCCTTTTTTTTCAACATGATACACATTAAAATTTTCATTTTCGTTCTGTTACTCATTTTCAACCACACATTCTTCAATAAAATAATATATTCTATCACATCAATAACTTTTCCTTTTTTTTCAACCACACATTCTCTATCAATCTACTATTATAGAATACATTCTACCAAAATAATGTGACTCAAACACACTCTAAATCGTGCAAAGATCATCCTTATTTTTTGTAAGGGTGCTTACTTTAGAAACATTTAATTATAATTACAGACTCAAAATCTGAAAGTAAATTTATTCTCGAAGTAATATCATAGGAGGTCCCTCTGTGGACTATTCCTTTTTCATGAATACTTTGCCATTATTTGGTCCTTATCCATAGGCGTATTTTACTATTGTCCATATTTGAGTCTTATTCTTTAAAACTCATTTTTAATCACACATTTTTCCGATAAAATAATTTTTAACCTACTTTTTAACCAAACGTTCTCCCAAAAAAAAATTCATTTTTTTTACAAAATGGAGCTCATGATTGATGGAAGTTAGACGACCATACACTAACAATTAACATAAATGATAACAACAAAATTTTGAATCCCCGCCATATATCTTTATTTACTCTTTCACTTGATTTTTTGTTAAATTTACTAGAAAATCTAAAGAGCACCTTCCTGTCTACTAATAAAAGGCATTACAATTAATTTAAATTGATTTGTCGTTTTATAATTTTTTAGGACCAAGCTCACATAAATTAAGCTCTAAAAAAGAAAATACCAATAGAAAAGTCAAAAAAATGTGAAATAGTAATAAATGTGAACAAGGTCAACTCTCAAGAAAAGTCGAAATAGCAAATGCATTGTCTTGAAGTAAATTGAAAGATGTATTACATTTCTCCTTATTAATCATCCTCATAGCACAACCTCCATGTCTGATTTACTGAGACAGACTAAGATAGTACTTTTGCAAATTGGATATTAACAATTTATAAAATCTTGGAAGCCTATTAACAATCGTTAAACAGTTGAAAACTTTAAAGAACCACAGGAGCAAAGAGAAATCAAATTGAGTTCACAAATAGTCGATGTGGAGGGATTTACCAAAGATATTACCATGTCAACCTACCAAATGTACAGATCAAAGAATGTACACTGCCTACGCCTTGCTAATGGTTACCCCCATGCCATGGAGCAAGCGTAATTAACCACCAGTTTACCATCAATGCCAAAATTCTGCAATGCAAATACAATATCTATGTCACATCATGCTCCATTTCTCTCAGAGTTAAAAGATTGTTTCTAATCAGGTAACAAGCAAAGATATAGAAGCATATTTTAGGAAAATACTAAGCTCGGCCACTATAATCCATGACAATTCTGTTATATAAAGTTATGCAGATGAATGAAACCAAATCATAAATTTCATGATAACCCTACCTATATATAAATGTTCAATATAAACTTAGTAAAAGGACCACCTCCTATTCAACTTCCACATGCCACCCCACCACCCATCGCCCATGAATCTATTTTCTCATAAACATTCATATGCTAATGCCATCCACCAGTTCCTCCACCCATTTGCACCACCATGCCTCCTCCCTCCTCCATTATCACCACAACCCTAACAAGGAAAGAGCAAAAGGAGGAGGAAAGTCCCACATAATGAAAGAACTCCTCGAGAGATTCCTGAGGAGAGAAATGGCCAAGGTTTGAAACAAATATCATATTTCTAAACAAGAAAACTTAAATGATGAGAAATATAAACATAGTAGTAGAGCTCAAGAGTCAAGATTCTGTCTATGGCAAAAAAAATCATTATCCTTCACGCAAGCAATTAGAGAAAATAGGAAAAAAGATAAGATAAAATTGAAACTTTTCAAGTAGAACATTCAGTGCTACACCTGAGCTTTAACAAGAGAAGAAAAACAACCTTACCAGTTTCCAAAGTAATTTCAGTTCAAAATTTTTAATAAAATTAGCATATAGGTAGATAACTAATTTCTTATACAAAGGTGTTAATAACTGGGGCGGAGTGTAAGCTCAGTTAAGACAAAAACCAATTTAAGAAAAATTGATCATTTTCTTAGAAAAGAAAATTCATCATATCCATTGACTGCTGCCAATACTCGGCAATAAAAAATTAAAATTATTTTTCGAGTATTACATTAACCATCTTCCCCAAGAAAAGAAACATGGACATAAGACCACACTGTAGGCCATTTCATATTAACAAACAACACTAAGAAGCAATGTTTTGAAAACCAGACCGGTCCGGCCAGTCTGACCGTAAAATTGGAAAATGAAAATATATAAATACACTAGTGAAAGTAGTGAAGGAAAAGGCCACAATATATATACACACACATACATACACAAATATACAAGAATTTGTATGCATGAGAAATAAGAGCCGTTGTTGTTGGAAAATTGGAAGAAAACGGCACTTTACCAAACAATGAAAAGAAATGAAGCAACCTTAGAATAAAATGAAAATGGTAGGCTTGGACTTTAGTTAGATTCTCTCTATGCATTTGAAAGTAATTTTTGGCCCATTTACTTATAACTTAATTGTATCATAAGTTTTATTGATTAACTAATAGATTTTAGAATTAAAATATTAATAAAAACTTTTAATTATATTTATAAATTTTATTAATCTACTTGTACACCTATTCCCTACACCTTAGATTACATCCCCTTGTATGTTAGAAATCTAGTCATGCACTGAAAAAGTGTTATTAAAATCAATGCACCAAAATCTGCCAACTCACTAAAGTGTAAACCAATGTGTCAACATTTATGTACATGTAGTATGATCATTATTTTATTATTTTAATTTTCGGGTCAATCCCAGTTCAACATCGATTTGACCGTTTGACCCTTTAGCTTCTCCGTGTTATGGCCAGGCCAATTTTCATAACATTGCTTAAAAGTGATATACATAACAAGTTTGAGTGCCTTCATGAAAATAATGTGCGAGTATTAAGACAAAAAATCAATTAAAACACTTTTTGAAGATTCTATGGTTAATTTGAAATGTCCTTTGCCTAAACTAAAGGTCACAAGTCATAATGTAACGACTCAAGCCTTGTACCAGGCCGTACTGTTTGTGGCTTCACGAATTTCTGCCGCATCCTCCAGGATTCAAACTCAAGACCCTGTCATATGAGAGACTTAAGTTGAATCCTGAAACTTAATACATGCCTTATAGGAAATTTAAATTGAATCCTGATACTATTTGGGCAACTAATCATCGGAAATCATCGAAATGCGATAGAAATTCATGAAAGGGTAAGAAGATTAGATGCCTCTCAAAGCAGACATAACGTAAGAAAACGGCTAGACACGAGGCTTGGATCACTAAAAAAAATGACCCGAGCTTCGTGCAAGGCCGCTCTCTTACATACTGTCCGCTTTTGGAAAAATCTAAGCTCATCTTACCCTCAAGGAATTCGTCGTATCCCCTAAAATTCGAATTTAAGACCTCTGCTTTATGAGAAACTTAAGTTAAATCCTGATTTCAATTGGGAAAGTTATCCAATTAGTACCAGGATTCAACTTATATCTCTCATAAAGCAGAGGTCTTAACTTCGAATTTTAGGGGATACGACAGAAAAAGGTAAGAGGAAATATACTCTCTCAAAGCAAACAATACGCAAAAGAACAACTGGGAATGAAACTCGAGTAGTTACAAGAAATTTGCATTTTTTTGTAACGACCAGACCTCTATGCCGAAACTGTTAACTTACGTACTGTCATATATGGAATAGCCTAATCCATCTTACCCCTGACAACTTTCCATCGCATCCTAAAATTAGAACTCAAGACCACTACATCAGAGATTTAAGTTGAATTTTGACACTAATTAGGCAAGAGGTCGGATTGTTACACATAATGTTCTTGATCCCTTGTGCTTGGGCCAAAATTTTGACCCAACCTTGCTTAAGTTTCTAGTCTAGAGCAACAAAGAAGATAGTGAACATTCACTAAGGAAACTATTGATTCACGTGAAAACTGGTTCAAATCGATAATATAAATTGGAAAATTAATCCACGACAATGACGTTATTCAATTTGATCAAGTCTTCTGAGTGTTACATTCCAATGCATTATTTAAAGCATAAAAGTAAAAAGGTATGAAATGAAGTCCAATAATGATGAAGAAACAACAACTAACTAAGGGAAAGAAATTAGCAATCAATATCCATATTTGAGGGAATTCTATTCAGCAACAAATTCCATTCAACATCCATAAACATTCAATAATTGATGTAATTTCAGTAGTTGACTGCTCCTTAATTGATTTTTGGTTGATTTTACGTGCTCCCACTTACTTAACAAAGAGATCCATTCCATTTTTCTATTCACGTCAGTTTCAGACAATTTTGAAATGGGAAACAATGAGCACTCGTCATGAATTGGAGGCTGGGCCAAAAAGTGAACAAAAAATGCCTTGGAAGCACCCTAGGATACAAACTCGGCCCATTTTGTGTGAATTGAACCCGATTTATGAGGTTGTCGGTAGGGTTAAATTTAGAGTGAGGTTCTCACTGCATTCGTGGAAATGAACGTAGAGAAAAGACTTCAGTGAGAAAGGAGAAATCATTACGATTTCCTACTCTCATATTTGCCTGCAAAAGTAAGCTTATTTAAGCCAAACCAAGTAAATCAATGTTAGATTCTCTCTCTATTCTTCGTTTATTCTATCTTGTCTCTCCTATTGTGAGGTTTTTTGCAATCAAAGTGATATTCTTCGTTTATTCTTTCTTGTCTCTCCTATTGTGTGGTTTTTTGCAGTGATGCATTTCACTAAAAGCCTAAAACAAGTTAGTCAGTGTGGCAGTGGCATATTTGGCTTCTGCTCAAGCATTATCAGCTAAAATGACAACAGAACATGGTGATGAATTATTCTCATTGTATGACCATGAATCCCTCTACAGACAAAGAAAGAGGAGATAACCATAATAAACCATGAAGAGAAGGTATAAAATACTTCAAAAAAACAACTTACATTGTACAGGTCTATCACCAACTCATCCGGATTTGGCGAGAAGGCACTGTTAACATACACAAACTAGGATAACAACAACAAATTAGTTACAAAGCAATATACTTACATTTTGAAGAACACGTGGAAAAGGATAAAAACTACCTACCAATGTCTCCCTGTGAAGTTGCCGGCGGAGAAAATCAATCACTTTCACGAACTTGTCAGTCCCAGAAATCTGCTTTTGAAGAAAATTTGACAGGTAAAAACAAAAGCAGATATTCTTGGACTCCCTCAATATCATTTCCTCAGAAGGAGAAAAACATTATGATTCGTGGACAAAAGAAAACATATGCACACCAGTTGTGTATGATGAGGACTCATATATGATATCTAACTTCAGTACACAAAGAAACTCAAGACAATTGCACTTGAATTAGCACGACTTGTATTAGAATTCTACATAACCCACATTCAATTGGAACTGGTGCTAGGTATGCAAACAAAACAAATACGGTATCATGCAAAATTCAACCCAGAACATGTTATATTCACATGATCCAAAAGGTTACTGCCCAAGCATTTTTTATTTATTTTTATCTTTATTTGTTTGGTACAAAGGAGATCGTCAAAATTAAAAGTAATGAAATTTGTAGGCAGCTGTCTCAGAAGAACATAGAGAGCCAGAGGAAAAAAAGAATGAGCTTTTTGCTGAAACATTCTACATTTGAGCGTAGAGTTTAAGGACCCAAAGTATAAGAAAAATTATAGAAGAACATTTTTTGCAGATTCTATATGAATGCAGTCACAACTGATGTAATCAAAGAAGAATAAACCTTGAATTTGGCTTGCTTGAGAATAGGGGCGTCGCCTGTGGCTCTGAGATGAACTACAACTGCATCAAAAGTATATATTAACCATTAACTACGAGAAAAATGACAGATCGGAGTAGTGTTTATCAAAAACCCGATGAACTACAACCGCATAGGGAAAAATAAAGATTAAACATCGACGATGAAAAAACTGAGAGATAAAAAACTATTCATTACAAACAACATAGTACATACCCGTTACATTAATGAAAAAAAAAACCCCTAAAAATCACAAATCGAAAGAGTTGGAGAATTGAGAATCTGTACGTTACCTTTACGAGTCTCTGAAGCCATGGTTTCGTTGGAAAACAATCCGGAATTCATGAAAATAGCCAAAATTAGGAGGCTATTTGTAGTAAACTATCAAAAATACCCT
>CAIGRQ010327451.1:0-11318 GCA_903798375.1 Fraxinus sp. D2006-0159
AGTTAACTCATTGATGAATATTGTTTAATCAACGCGATTAGTTTCATCACATCACCAAGGGAAAATATCAAAAGAGAGAATCACAAGACTGAAGGAAGAAAATAAATGACAAAGAAAGGAAACAAGTGAAGACAACTGTGACGAGGCACAAGACTACAAAAAGAGAAGGAAAAGAGCAAAAACAGGAAAGGAGGAAAACTGAATTGCATATTAATGCTAAAGATGACACTGGGAGTGTAAGATTTTGGTAACTCGTGTGTTTCAACCATTGCATTAAATTGTGGGTCCACTTAGTGTGTAGCTCCATATGCTTAGTGTTTTATGGATTTGCTGCTTCATGTTAAAAAGAAAAGGGAGAATATTGGCTAAAGGAAAAGGTAGGCGCCCAACACGTAATGGCAATTGAAAAGAAAAGGAAAAAAGGAAAGTAAAGAAAGCAGGGGTGACTGGTGGCATTAAATGGGCAAAAAAAGAAATTTAAGAGGGTGAAGACATAACTCGAAGAGGAAGAGAGAGAGGATGTCAACACTTGTAGAGCAGCAGATTCTTGGAGGGACTTGGGAGATGAAACAAAAGAAAAGAGAAAGGCCGCCTGACTTGGCAGATGAAGCAAAAAGAAAAGAGAAAGGCCGCCTACAGTTCAAAGGAAGGCAATAAATTCAAGCTTTCTTCAAGATCCCATCTCGATGTGGTTGGTCATATCTATCTTATGTCTTTCAATTCAACTAAGTCTTTTTAATTTTTCTTGAACCAAACTTGAAGATAAAACCTTATTTAATAAGGTAGTTCTCTTTTTGTTGTATTAATTCTATTTACATGTGCTTAAATGTATATAGTTCTTGTTTCAAGTGATAATTAAATAAGCTTTTCTTTCATCATAAAAATCATATATTTTTCATAGTTGGAAATTCATTAAGTAAAACTAGGCTTTGAATTTATTGATTACCTTTTGATTCTTCATTTTCTTATCGAATTTCATACAGAGAATTCTTAGGATGTGATAAGTGATAACAATGTTATTCAGTTTTATTTTCACCAGATTTGGTACATAAAATGCTTAGGTAAATCTATTCAACGATGCAAAGAAGGACCTAAAAGATTGTCTGGTATGGATTTACTTGTAATATTTATGAGCTGACAATTGAGTTCTCACTCCAATTTCAGAAATCGATAATTAGAGAATTACTATATTAAAAAGTGGTAGATGATGAAATCTTGGTAATTTCCATCACTTGATAAACAATTTAACTCGTTCAAAGTTTAATCATTTCAAACAAATTTAATTTTCCTTAATAGGTCGGAATAATAATTTACTTAGATTAGATTAGACTTTCTAAATTTTAGTTGTCCGTGTAGTTTCGGCCCGTTGCTCATTGTTCTATATTCCAATATATTTTTGTGCTTGAGAGAGTAATTAAAATTTCATAACAAGAAAGATAGGTATCCACTATTTTGCCAAAATAATTCAGAATGAACAATTAACAGAAATCCATAGCACAAAAGAAAATTGATATTATCAAACCCCATTCATTGATTGTGTATGCAATTGCAGATTTTGGAGGATAAAACGTCAAACTTGGTGGCAGCAATTAGATTTTCAAGAGTAGCATTCATTAATACACTAATAAATTATAATCTTCAAAGCTATAAAGCATTGGAAAGTGATTACAATTTAATCACTTCTAGTCAAACAAACTTTTATCAACACATTTCATAGAAGTCACAACTAATAATTATTTAAAATTTAATTTATTCCCTTCTTAAACATGCACATAGTGTTAATGTACTTCTGGAACATTATTATAAATAACCCACGCATTCGATCCTGTTTTCGTTTTTTTGTTCATGATAGTTTAAATATTATAAACTCAAAAGTATCATTCTTGGATGTAATGGTATAATTCCAAATGGTCCTTGAGAAAATAATGTTAAACCATTTCGGTTAGGAAGCAAGAGATGTAAAGACTAAGCCAACATGTAAATGTGAATCACAAAACGATAATATCCACTTTTCCCCACCCAAAGAATTATTGGATTGTTCCTTCATCAACCGACAAACTCAAACATAGCATTAATTGGTATCTAGAAAATGGGGATGGAAAAGGATAATGTATATTGTTAATATATGAGAGAACTACGGCTTCATCAATAAGCATCAGGTAGATGAAAACCAACTCTACAAACTCCCCTAAAAATATCTAAATTACGAAACTAAACAGAAATACGTATACCTAACCTCTTTCAATGCATTGATAAAGCTCCATTTAACACTGTCTTCACCTTCACAAGGAGTCAAAAGTTTTCCTGGATATCCTCTAAAATGTACCTGCAGAGAAAATTGAACATGGTATAACTATTTGATCAACCACAAGGGATTTCAATGTCATTACAGGCTGTAAAACTACTTCAATGATAGGCAAAGAGTTATTTTAACAATAAAAGTATAGCTCGTATGCATACTAATCTAGTTGCTTATACATTGGTAGGGACCTATGACTTTCATGTCAATTAGATATAGCATTTTCTGTTCTCATTCTTAAAGCAAATGCGTGAATCCATTTGTTGTTAAATGCAATTAGAAAGTTTTAGCTCAATTATTTTGGACAAGGAGAGTAATGTACATAAATCATGTTTTTTGCAATTTCTCCATTCCAAAGGAGGAAACTCTCTTAAAGATAAGCAATTTATCCATCCCAAAGAAAGAAATACTCTTAAAGCTATTGATTCAATTCTCTAAATATACACTGATGTTGTGTTTGCCAAGTTTAATTATAATACTTCTTGAAGCAACTGGATTCTTAACAACTCACTTCTTAGTCCAACAATACATTCACATTCTAACAATTTCATGCCTAAAATTGATATGGCAAAATTCCAATAAAGGCTTTACAAATCACAGGATCATAAAGTATCCACTGTAAATCGAAATTAAACTGTATACCGTTAGATTCCAAGGCCTCTCTGCTTCTGCACAAAGAAGATCAAAAAGTACCCCAGTAGGTATATACCTGCAGTGAATGGGAATATACATAGAAAATATCAGAAGAAACGGTAAACTTATAGCACTGAGGAAGTGTAAATTTCAAAAAATAAAAAATAAAGTTCGTAAGTACCATTTTAGAATGATGGTATTTCCAAAATCAAAATATAATGTGGCTAAAAAGATGTGAATCTCAATGAAGCCAATACATCCCGGAAATTAAAAGCAATAGAAGACGAGGGCATATCTTTTTCAGAAAGCGACAATGATTTGGTGACAATCTGAAGCGAGCATTCCAAATTTCGTGGACCAAAAGAAAGATAATAAGCTTAAATTGGAATGATATCTCTCATTCTGATCATCTCGTGTTTCTCCCATTTTTATATTTTCTCATTCATCAGGTAGAATTCGTTTCATTCTCTAAAAAAATAAAGCATAGTTTTAGGTTTCATTCTCGTAGTTGAAAACAAAATTCACCTCGTGATGTACTTCATGTTATAAAAGCGGCATTCCAAACCATTCAACTTGGTGTAGAAAATAGAGCATATTCAAACAATGTCAACTAAAATTATAATTTTTACTAGTTAAACATGTATATTAGAGCATTATTCAAGTCAAACTGCGATAATAATACCATTTAAGAGGTAGCCCTTTGTACTCAAACCAAACAGTGTCAACACCTGGAGGAAGCGAATTGCTGAAAAATGGCCTAATCTGTGGTACTAACAGAGGCAGGTACCCTAAACGAGGTGCCAGGATCTGAAACCATAAGAAAATCAATGATAAACCCGCCAAATTAGAATAATAATTACACTCAACCCAGTTAAATCTTCAAATAGTCATTTATACACGCAGAATAAAAGGGAAAAAAAATGAAAAACTGATTACCAAAGCAGGAGGAGGATTGGGAAGGGTGGTAACTTCAGACTCGTGAAGATGAATCTGGACAGGTATAGCTCCTTCCCATACAAATTTTTGTGCCTCTGTTCCTTCTCCTTTAGAATCCATCAATGTCACTTCGAAATTAAGATTCAAAGAGAGAATAGAATGGACAATTGGAAAATCACTACAAATTACGCTTGCAGAAGCTGAAAAGAACGAATAAACAATTTTTGTTTGACAATTTGGACTATGATTTCAAAGTTTTAACCAATCGGATTGGGTATCAAACCGGGCAGGTTTGCTCGGTCCGACTAGGCCAGCCTTTGAAAAGACCGAACCAATGAGCGGCACATGATCGCATAGGGCCGGTTCACGGTTTACAGCTGACGGTGGTGGGACTGTCCGATTCTTGTATCCTTGGACGGTTGGGTTAACCATCTGCTCCGTGAAAATATATCCAATATTCGTAAATTTTAATTTAAATTTAAATTAATAACTAATTTTAATGATAAATTTTACAAGATTCGCAAGTTTTTAACTACACATTTTATCAATTTTTATCAAAATTTACAAAAAATCTAATTTTAATCCCTACCAAAAATAGAAACGTAAATTATAAAATGTAAAAATTTTAAAAATAAATAATCTTAGGGGGGGGAGGGAGGGAGGGAGAGAGAGAGAGCTACCCGCAGTTAACGAAATGACAATTTGCTTGATAAAGTTATAAACTTTAGTTTCGGTTTGATTCTCTAAAAACATTTTTTTTTTAAACTCATTTTCAAAAACACATTATCACTATAAAATATTTTACAAATAAATTCAAAAATTTTTCATACTCTTTAACCATACATTACCCGAAAAATCATTATTGTAAAATTCATTTTCCCCGAAAATGTTTTTGAGCCACATTTTTTGAAAAAAAAAAATGATCTTTGTAATAGTGATTTTTTGAAGATTGTATGATTAAAAAATGAAAAAAAAAAATTTGTTTACATATAAAGCTATTTTATTTAAAGAATTTGTGGTTGAATATGAGTTTTTTATATAATTGGACTTAAACATGGGATAATGGTCATCAAACAGGGGCTTAATAGTTAAAAACTTTTGTGACAAACCAATTGTAATTGGATAATTAACACCATGATTTTTATTTCTTTTACCATATTTTAATTGCAATTAAGGTTCTTAATATTTGCTCATTTTAGCACTTATGTCCCTTATGATTTTGCATGTCACTCTTATCCTCAAGATTTTTAACAGTTAACAAATTTTGAATTTGATAACAGTTTTATATCCAAAAGTTCGTTAAAATGGTGTAAAACATATTTTAACATCTTGTTTTTAAAAAATAAATAAATAAAAAGTACGAAATTTTTTTTTTTGCTCATTTCAAATCATGAAAACAAAACATTTTAATGTAAATTTTCATCAAAGACGAGACGTACTAATGCAAGAATGAAGATAAGAATTCAACAAAAAAAATTAAAAAAATAATTGCTACAATAAACAAAGATTGAGGAATTTAACTATATAAATAAAATATGATATACCAAATAAGAGTTTTGGTGGCAATATAAATCACCCTTGTAAAGTTGTAATTAACTAATGTCAGTTTTTCATATAAAGTTAGAAGTTAATTTATGTTAATTATTGACAAGTCCATGTGATTTAAAATTAATGCAGATTTATTTTTATATATGTTAATTTCTTTTTTAAACTTAAATAAAAGAAGTAAAATTAGATCTAAAGGCAAGCTTTGAAGTCTGATCAAGTGTTAGTTTGATAAAATTTTATGTATTTTTTATCAATGTTTCAACAAGTCGAATTTTAATTTTAATTATAAATTTCATGAGATTCATAGTTTTTTTTAATTTTTCTACCATTATTTTTGTCCATGTTTGATAGAGATTTATTTAGAGTGATTTTTTTTCGAAAATGTATCCTTAAAAGTAAGAAAATGTCATTGATGAATTTGTAAAACAATTTTAGTAAGAGGGTGTATAATTGAAAATGAATTTAAAAAAAAAATGAGCTTTAAATAAATGGGACCAAACAGGGAATTTATCAACTCTTATCAAAAAAAATTGTTAAACTACCCTTCAAACAAGGATTATGCTAAATTACGAGGGCCTAACTTATTTTATGACCATCACGTCTAGTCCCCCACAAATCAAAACTAAACTTTATTTTAAAAGAGAGCCTCTATTTATATCCACCATTGTTATGTATTTATCATGTACACTCTGTATCTATCCATAAAAAAAATAAAATAAAATAAAATAAAATAATGTTCATCCACATCACATTACAATATTGTCCTAGCATGGTTAAAAATGTATTTCAATGAGTTTTCCAACCATATAAAGAACTTAAATTTTGGTTTTGAAATGACAAAGTTATGACCTCCAAAAATTTGGATAAAAATCTGAATTTTTGCATGAAAGATGGCAAAACCAGAAATTTCATCACATGATAACTTTTTTCATACTATGTTTCATGTTTCCCATTTGGTATGATTGTATAAATTTTCTCGAGACCTTTTCAACTTATAAAGGTCATTAGTTTTGCTCTTGAAATGTAGAAGTTACGACTTCTCGAAGTTTGAATGAAAATTTGAATTTTTACATGAAAATTAGTAAAAATCTAAAACTTCACCACGTGATAACTTTTTCTACGCTATTCTTATACTTGCCATTTGGTATGATTTGATAGATCTTCTCGAGACTTTTTGAACGATAATTCTTAATTTGTATGGTGACGTTGAATTTAGCCCCACCAAACAAGTTTCAATGGGTCATAAACCCTAGACATGGTTAGTTGATCATGGATGAGTATGTAAGGTTAGTATTTAAGATATAAATATGCATTGCAATCCTCAGTTTTTTTTTCATGAAATTTAATAAAATGTTGAATTTTTGTTTTCAATTGTTGATCCTTTTTCAATATTCATTATAAATCAACAAGTTTTCCAGGACGTTTTGAAGAAGTCCACCATAGCATTATGGTTAAGAATGGTGTTATTGTCCATGCGTAAGAGTCTTACTAGCAAATTACACTTGAAGTAGTATATTTATTCTCATTGTATGACATAAAGTACATCTCTTAATAAGCTAACTGTGTTTAAAGAAATCGTTGTTGATCTTGAAACATTGGAGGTTAAATATGATGAAAAAGATTTGGATTTGATTTTTTTGTGTTTTTGCCTGCTTCTTATTTATCGTTTAGAAATATGATCATGTATAGTCGTAATACTCTCACCACTGAAAATGTTTATGATGTTCTTTATTCGAAGGAGAAGATGAAGTATCTCATTCAAACTGAAACTCATGGAGATGACCTTATTGTTAATTAAAGTGGACGTGGTTCCATTTGGTTCTGGTTCCAAGAGAACCGAACCATGAACCAATGGTTTTTTTTATAATGGAACCAAATAGTTTTTTTTAAGATGTGGAACCGAACCCAATCATTTGGTTCTGGTTCGGTTTGGTCTGGTTCTAATACTATTACTTAAATTTTCAGATTTGCATCATATCCATAAGTTATTAATATATACTTAAATAAAAAATATAAATATCAAACATTTAGCAAGTTCAAATTATCAATAATCAAGATGATAAAAGTCCAAGCTAACAAACAATATATAAACAAATGAGTCATTGCGAGAATTTAATAATATCGAGTTTCATTTTCATTCTCCGTCAAATCAATTCCTTTACATGAAGCTGTTAGAGCTATATAAGAAAAATGAAATATGAAATTGAAGTATAAAGTTAAAACTTGAAACTAATAGGCATGTGTGGTGACAAAATGACCAAGCCAAACTACTTANTTTTCATCCTCCGTCCAATCAATTCTTTTACATGAAGCTGTTAGACCTACATGAGAAAAATGAAATATGAAACTGAAATATAAAGTTAAAACTTGAAACTAATAGACAGGGATGGTGACAATATGACCAAGCCAAGCAACTTAGGACTTACCATCAGATAATCATTAATCATTTAATACTTCATTACTTATGTTGTAACTTTGAGACTCTCTACAAACATAAACACACTTAAAACAAACAAAAATAAATTAAAACCATTTACAATTAATAAGATGTAACATAATAATATTTCATAAAATAAATTTTACCAGATTCAATTTCTTCATAGAACTCCGGCTCCTCAATGCAAATTCTGGCTTGAGTTACTCTCAAAAGCCTAGATTCTCTCGTAACCAATTTTGGATATAAATTAAAGTCTCAACTGTTGTAAGAGTTAAAGAACTCCTAAAACAATCAAGAATGCGCCCTCAAGTACTAAATGTCAACTCAGAAGCAACTGTAGATACAGAAATGACAAGCACATCTCTTGTAATATTTGACAAAATCTTAAATCTTGGGGTATTTATCTTCCACCCATTCAAAATATCAAAATTCACATCATCTGCATCTTCATTTGGTTATATCAAATATCTTTGAATCTCATCTTTTCCAAACAAACTGCCTTTACTAGTTTTTAATTTCTTGTACCCAAAATCAAATTATCAAAGTCATTCCAATCATCATCAGAACCATCCAACAAAGTGATTCCATCATTAGTACCATGACTACCACTAGCTCCATCAGTATCGCTTTCCCGTACCAAAATCAAAATTATCATAGTCATTCCAATCATCATTGGAACTATCCAACAAAGTGATTCCATTATTAGTACCACCATTACCACTAGCTCCATCAGTATCGCTTTCCCATCCCTTGTCCTGATTATACAAAGTATACAATAATTTATCGACTTCATTTTTTGTGGCTTCAACCCTACCAAAGTCATACATAATGCCAATACAATGTACAACAAACTCTAATTTATATCGTGGATCAAGCAAAACTGCTACAATCAAAATCTTATTCATCTTATCAACGTTTCCCCAATACTTGTCAAACTTACCCTTCTTGTTGCTAGCCATATTACCCAGCACACTATCATGTTTGTCACTCATTCTCTTCAAAATCTGCTCAATTTTACAAACTTCATTGAAGTAAATATTAGAGGTAACATTCAATGAAGCACTAAATTTCAAAGTAACTTCATAAAATATTCTTAAAAAGTTGGTGAATTTTCTAGCTCTATCTCAATCATAAGTTGTTGGTGGTCCTTCTCTTTCTTTTCCACCTTTATGCTCATCAAAATATTTGTAGTGAAGTCTATCATCTTCCTCCATTCGATCAAATGCTTTCTTAAACTTGAATGTACTATCCAACATTAAGAATGTTGAATTCCATCGAGTAGGTACATCTAAAACCGCAAGTTGTTTGCATTATAACTTCTCCCTTTCAATACAACATTTAAATTTCATCAATCGGGAAGAAGATGATCGAAAATACTTGATTGCATTGCAAATGTTTGCTATTGATGCATTGAAATCTTTCAACCCCTCATTAACAATTAAATTAACTATGTGTGCAAACCAACGAACATGCAAGTAAGAGCCACCTGAAATCATACCATCAAGTTTCCAATTCTTCAATTTATTTTTCACATAAATGATTGCAGCATTATTTGTGTTTGCATTGTCCACAGTAATACTACATACATGATCTATTCCCCATTCGAGCAAACAATTCTCAAAAAGTTTTCCAATTGTCTCTCCTTTATGATTAGGAACAGAAGAAAAGTTTAATATCCTCTTATGTAATCTCCAATCTCTATCAATAAAGTGTGATGTGATTACCATGTAACATATATTTTGAATTGAGGTCCAACAATCCGTAGTTAAAGAAATTCTCTGCCTATTTTTGATAAATTTGTCCTTTAAGGACTCTTTCGTTTTATGGTAGAGATGAAGCACATCTCTAGCAATAGTTCTACGACCAGGAAACACAAATTTTGGGCAAAGATCTTGCACAAATGCTTTGAAAACCCACCCTCCACGAAGGAAAAAGGCAATTCATCAATAATCACCATCCTAACCAATGCTTTTCGACACTTATTTTTATCAAATAATGATGCCATAATATATCATTTGTCACCCTTACCATTAGCTTGATTATAATCATCAATTTTTTGTTGTTTTAGAACCATTTTGTTGTCATCCGTCTTAGTACATTTATAAGCAAAACAAGTTTTTAAGTTCTTTCGCAAAGTAGAAGTTCCATTACACTTGTAGACTTTCTTACAGTAATTGCATTTTGCAGTCTTCCAACCCGATAACTTCGTGAAATGTGTCCATACCTCTTACCTCTCTTTACGCTGCTTTGCAACTTCTTCTACATCAGAATCCATCTAAATTACCAAATATTTGTCACTCAAAAAAGTGATATTTGTTACTCAAAAAAGTGACATTTAAAAAAAGTGACAAACATTAAAAAAAGTAACAAGCACAAAAAAAAAAGTAATAGATATTCCAAAAAACTACAAACGCACAAAAAGTGACTAAATTCAAAAAATTGACATATAATGTCACTTTTTTAAAGTCCTAGACAAAAAAATTAATATTCATGTACACAGTTTTCGTATTAAAACATTCATTTCATATTAAAAAAATTCAATTACCAGCTAACTTAATACAACCAAGTTATGTACACACATACAACATCGACTATCAACATTTGGAATACAGCCAAAATTTCATTAATAATCTCACAACTAAAAATGCAATCGTTGTTTGCTTGTCAATCATGTAAATTCATCTATCATTGCCTCTTCAAATACATCATCTCTACCTCATCGATATATCAAGAATCCCTTTCCTTTGACATCCATTAATTGCCTCTATTATAATTCTTATCTTGCTTTTTCTTGGAATAGATATACAACTAAGGAGTCAAGTTTTGTCTAATTTGTAGAATCTTAAATATCTGGCATTTGATTTAACTTTTTATTGATGAAGTATATTACCTTCATTTCATTGAACATAAATAACAAGTTGACTCCCGTGAACTCCTCCCTCCCCAACTCCCAAAGAAGAAATCTTCTTTTACCATGGCGGTGCAAAAGAACCCAAATAAATTACCTGCAACCCCACGTTTAACACAAAGCATTATGGTCTCTGATACGACTTGAATTCCGTCTCTGCTTTTTCTTTTTTTTGCGCCATAGTTACAAAAATAATTCACACAATTTTGACAATTAACTAGATAATCATATTTTTTGAGAGTGATGTGCTATTTCAAGGATTTGAAGTATTAGTGTGGGGGGAGTGCGAAAGCAACAAGAGATGAGGAATTGGGACAGTGATAGGTGATCTTGGAAGAGAAGGGTTTTGAAACGAAGGCTAAAATATTTTTCTTTTTATACCTAAAAGTTAATACCGTAATTAATACATGTTCGCGTGAAGCCCGCAAGCGTACGAGATCGTTGTACAAGTAATAAGATTTGTGAGTTAAGAGTATCGTTCCCACGAGAAATAAGGTCTAGTGTGTAGTTCAATAGCCACTATTAAACTCGAAGTGTAGTAATATTGAAATAGATGG
>CAIGRQ010327473.1:0-15977 GCA_903798375.1 Fraxinus sp. D2006-0159
CATTACTATATATATATATATATGCCCAGTGTCAGAAGAGAGGGAAAAGAGAAGTAGAGGTTGATGGAAACAATGACATTTTTGATAAATTTTTTGAAATTACAATATAAAAATTGAAATTACAAAATTGAAACTCAAAATTGAAATTGTAGAAAGAAAGCTTTAAAAATTACAAGGATCTTTTAAAAACTCTCTTGATGTGTACTATATATTCTTATTTTCTCCTTCTAAAATTAGCTTTAAGCCTTTAACCAAAGAAGATTTTCGGCTGACTCAGTATGCTAACACCTAACTTTTGTCTTTTACAAATAAAAGGACACTTGTGTATAAATATAGGTGCAAAACTAAAGAGTAACTATCTATTTACTTCATATAGGACTACACGAAGTAATTAGAAGAATTACTATTTTTGGCTTTTTTTTTTTTTCAAGTCAAAACGAAGTATTTATTGGTAATGAAAAAAAAAAACGAGGTTAGAGGACTAAATCGAATTTCCAACTAAGCAAAAATGAGAAGAATAAACCTTTTAACCAATTCAAATATCTGGGGATCAAATGAAAATACTATCGAAATCTATTTATGAATCTCTATTTACATTTTGTGTCAGTGCATGCTGTGTGTTTGTTTCTTGATATCCATTATCCGAATCATTTTCCAACTTCATGTTTTGATAAGAGACAATTTCCATTATTCGTGTCTGAATTTGTTTGGTTTTGGACCCTTAAAAACATCCACAGCAAGGGCCATTAGAATTGCCGGTTGCCCACTAGACAAGATTTCACATGTTTAAAGTCAAGACAATGACTACACTTTTTGTGTGGCCAAAATTTTCAACGTGGTATAGAGGGGCTCTTAGGAGCAACCCCACATGCTGGGCTACTCTGTGGATGGACCCAAAAATTGGGGTTTTAGACCTTTCCTCAATCAATGAGAATGGAGGATTCAAAATAATACACATATTAGAATAATGTATAGGCAATATAAAATAATAACAGGAACACACATATTTATGTGAATATTCTAGGCGAAAAAGAATAATCACGAGACAAAAGGGGAAAAATCCATTATATCAAAGATACTCCAAGAGGAGTTTTGGACGGCTACATCGAATAATACAATGAAACCCTAAAATGCTTCATAACTTTGGTTTCATTACATATGTCACACCGCGAGCTTTTCGGGTTGAACCAAACATAATTTAGATAACTGTATTCTAATAACACACATGAAACTTTGACTCCACGTCTTCCTTACAATGTAAGGTGTTTCAGCTACTTCGATGAATGAACGTTACCTGCAAAATGAGGTTGGAGTTTTTTCCCCGTTGTACATTTGGCATGAGAATTAGTAGGTTGTTTTTGAACGTAGGAAGAGGAAAAATAATGGGTATTCAAATAGCCAAAGTTTCAAGATTCATGCCTATCTTGTCTTATGGGTATATATAGATGTCTAAAGCCATCTAACTGTTAGGTGGTTATCGTGATACGTGTCCCATGTAACGCCTTCCACTACCCCTACGTCTTGAGCAGTGGGTCTCCACTCTTCCCGTGGTTAGTTGTGCCCATGATAACCGTTGGTCGGTTTCCATCTAACTCAATGATATTTGATATTTTTATGGTTAAGTGTTGTATTGATCCTGTAGTGGTAGTCGGTGCAGTATGTGTTAGAGTGCCTCATAGTGCTAGGTAGCCCAGTATGAATGTAGGTCTTATAACGATAGACAGCCCAACATTAGCATAGAGTGCCTCATAGCTGTAGACGGCCCTCCATAAATGTAAAGGACCTCATAGCGATTGATAAGTGTATTTTGTACACTAATTTGTAGCCCTAAATCATGATATTTTATTGTTTCTTGAATTAAATTCTGCCTAATTTATGTTATATTGTGTTTTGTAGGAAAAACTTTATGTTTAATGAAGAATTGGAGAAAAGAATGTAAAAGTGGCGAAAAATGGCAAAATTCAAAGATGAATTCCTTGGAGAAAAATAATATATTAAATGGGTTATAGTTAAATGGGTCTCAATAGACTTGCATTAAAAAATTTAATTGGAGGCCCTACTTAAACATATATTTATTTAACCTATATATATATTTACACCATACACGATACAAGAGCGAATTTTTTACTCACAGAAAAGGAGAGGAAAATAGGGACAGGCGTGGCTGCACAGCAAGAAGAAAAAGAAGAGAGAGAGAGAGAGAGAGAGAGAGAGAGAGAGGAAGGAAGAATTGGAGAAAAGTCAAAGACGAAGAAAAATTGGCAAAAAGAAATAGAAGAGAGAGAAAGAGGAAAGAAAAAGAAAAGGAAAAAAAAATTGCAAATACCAAAAATTTTCACGTTCCGTCAATTCTTGGTGATATCTTTCTACTTTTTATTGTTTTTATTCTTCCAGAATGAATATCTAATTTTTTATATTAGTGAAAATAACGTAGTTGACTTTTGATCCTTTATTTTTATATTCAAGATTTAAGTGATTTATTTATTTATGTTATGATTTTATTATGAGTTTAATATATTAAATTATCTGATCAATAATTTGATGATTATGTGAGTCTCTTACAAATCGAGATGTGAGTTTGAGATTTAGACTATATAATAAAACCCGGTAAATTAGTATAATGCGTAGAGATACTTATATTAATTATTGCGTCATAATTTGAATTCTTAGAACCGTGTTTCGTTTAACTAAGGGTAATTCGCATAGATATGGAATTGAATTAGTTAAATAGGCTCAACGAGAACTCGAGAGGGGTAAATTGAATACAATAGAAGAATTCGATCGAACACTACATTATGTCATTTATCTTGAATTAAGAATAAAGGTGATCAATAGATGTGATTGTTATGTCATAATATTCATCACATATTTGTTTCGCCAATTATCCGTTATTTGTAATATTTTTAAAATTTCAATTTGTTAAAAGTAGTTAGTCAAAATATTCACAATCATCATAAACATTTATTTGCTTTTGTCAAATAGGAGTTAGAAAAAGTAGTTTAAGGTCTAAAGTATAGTCCTCATGGGAACGATAATCCAAACTCAAAGGTCCACTATATTACTTGTTACGATATCGTACACTTGCAATATAAAAAACACAACAGCAATAGACGGCCTAACATGAATGTAGAGGGCCTCATAGCGGTAGGAGGCCCAGTATGGTGTGTTAAACGTGTGTAGATTGGATAGCCTTCTTCTTATTGACCATAGTAATAATTGTCGAACCCCATACAATTTATAAGCACGTTTGTGTTGGAGTCATGACATTTTGTTGTCACACAAACTATTGTATTTTGGTAAAGTATTTAGTTACAATAGTCTAGTTCAAATGTCTAACTAATGAAATGATGTAAAGTTAGACTAGATAGTGTAATTTACAAGTTAGTATGGTTGTGTAAGAGTATGGCAGCTGAAAGAATAGTTGGTAGAAATATCTTGTAAAATCTATCAAGGTTTGGCTATATATAGAGCCAATTTGTAAGAAGAAATATATAGAAGAAAACATTTCAAAATGTAGTCTTCAAAAGACCTTCCCTCTCATTTGTTCTCTCAAAGAATAGAGTGAGTATTTTGTATGTTTTTTTATGTTTTGTAAAACCGGTATGTTCAATAATTGGTACTCCACTCCTCCAAATAAAAACGAGTTTGAATGTCGAGCTCTTCAATGAGTTTTTGAACCAATGAAATTCCAACAGTTTGAACCCCATTTTTGGGTAAGAATGCATTTTGGAATTGTAGGTTGATGGAGAATGTGTGATTAAAAAATAAAAAAATTAGTTTTGCGTGTAATATTATTTTATTGATCAAAGTGTGGTTGAAAAGAAGAGAGAAAAATGTATGTTGAATGTAATGGGGATCAAACAAAGGCATCATATTTTTACCATTAAAGTAATGACTTCAATCTGATCAACTTTTACTAAGATCTTATTTTGTAAAAATTAAAATTTAGATTTTTATATAAATCAAAATCAATAACTAATTTTAATCACATTTTATGAGATCTATAACTTTTCAACCAAACATTTCATCATTTATTATTAAAATCCACTAAAAATTTGATTTTAATTCCCACCAAAATAGGGGCTAAGTGTAAAAAGCCTTAAAAACAAATTTAACATCGTGTTTGATACGTAGCATTTGACACCATGACGAATAAGACTTTTAATCTCTTTTCACCTTACTAGACAAACCATGAGTATACTAAATAACATGTCGTTAGGCAAACATTAAACACCAAGTGTCACTAGTTATAGTTGTTACGCTTTGCCACCGAAGCTCCAAGTTAAGATCACATGATGGTCCACGTGGAGATATGAGTCAAAGTTGACCCTAATTGGTCAAAGTAAAGAAGTCAAAGAAGAAACCGAAGCTTTCCACGTCAAAGACCTGCAATTCGAAACTTCCTTTGTCCGAAGCTCTCACCGTCTCTCAGAGGATCTGCAGACAATGTCTAGGAATAATTGATGTAATGTTTGTAATAATGAATCTTAGGATTGTCAACCTAGGATGAAAGATGGCTGACCAAGTTGTCAATGTATTAAATGTATAGTAGGCTAGTAATGTGATGCTTTGACGTGAGAGATAAGGCCACATGGTTCTTATTCAACGGTTACCATTTCAACCGGAACTCTATATATAGCAACTCTTGTAACATTTGAATCTAATTCAACTCTTTATGCTTGAAGCCACACTCGATCTTCTGTCTTATTTATTTTACACTTGTTTGTTTGAGTTTAGATTATCTTGCTTTGATTGAGCTGTTTGTGATTGTTTATTAATAAGCAATCATCTTTAATCATATCTTCGGTGTCTAAACACTTTGTCTGAATTATAAAGCATCTTCCACGTCCGTAAATAGCAACCCTTTCTGTCCAAGTTCTGGTTAAAACATGTTGAAATTTGTTTGCGTGGATGCGAGTAGCCCAACATCTGTTATCCATGTCACCTTAGCAAGAAAGAGGTCAACATATTGTTGCCATCTGTGGGAAACCGTACATTCAACCACGAAGGACCCGTGAAAAAAGCTGATAAAGGAATATATTTTGTGGTGAGTTTCCTGCATTTGAAGAAAATGGGTCGTTCTTGAAGAAAGAACAACTAAAAACTTCAAGAGAAATCACTTGTAAGAGTCAAGGGTGTTCCTCGAAAAAGGAATATTGTTTGCTAAGAAAAGACCCTCAATAAAGTTGTATTTGAAGAAAAGAAGTTAACATGAGTTTTGACAATGAAGAGTCAGCGCCTCAGAGGGCTAGGGAACACCCTGAAGAAGGAGAACTCTCATATGCTACTCCTACAACCTACCATCAATTTCATCAGTAGTATCGACGAGGTTGATCAAGAGTGGATCCAAAATTGCTGTCGACTCACTAGGAAAATGGCCACAATAGCTACAAACACGAGGGATATCACCCAACATACTGTTTCCATGCAAGAACTGGTTAGGAATATGCAAAGTCAAGGAGGATACCCAATTCTCTCATATGTAGATTACGAAAATGCTTTCCTCCACGATCCTTCCCCAGTTCCGCAAGGGAATTAGTATCGTGGCAAAGAAAAGTTCAAAGCCAAATGGTTTATTACCATCACTACACTAGGGAAGAGGCCGCCCCTCGAGAGAAGGAAGGTGGGGTCGATACTTCCACCAACTACGCCACTAATCGATCCAATGAAGTTCCATTAAAATTTTCTCCAAATTACAACCGAACGACATGCATTAGAGATCCATAAGTGTCTTTGATAGGTTGAGTCTAGGAAGGCCTAGAAATAGGTATGCTCAACCAGCTGCACCTAGAAATAGGCAGTAGAAACAACTTTAGTTTGAAAGGCAGAATGAAAATACCTGCAACAACTTGTCTCATAATCCAACATCTAGAAATAGGCACCAAAGAAGGGCAGAACATGCCATGAATCAAGTAGGTCTCTCCCAACCACCTCGAGGAACTCAAACCAAGGATGATGAAGATACGGATGAACCACAAAGGTCTTGCGACCTCGAGACCACAACTTGCCATTCTCCCAAGGACTTAGAGACGCCCCTTCCCAAGCCACTTTGTGCTTCCTAAAATTCCCAATTATAATGAAAATGGTAATCCCGCTAAGCACCCCAACAACTTGAAAACCCATACGGGCCTAAGGGGTTCCAACTCTACTGTAAAGTGTAGATTCTTCCACTTGACTCTAAGTGAGGCGGCTAAAGTATGGTACAACAGACTACGAAAAGGAAGTATCAGAAGTTGGCCAAACTTAAAAAAGGCTTTTCTTAAACTTTTTGCAACTAGTAAGGAAGACGAAATACCTATACAACATCTCTAAGACATGAGGCAGCAGCAAGAAGAGTCATTGAAAAGATTCTTATCCTGTTTTAGTGATGAAATGACCTATTGTGTACAAGTTACCGACGAGGAAGCACTAACAGCCCTAAAGAGATAGTTGTACATAAACTCTCTATTTTGGAGAGACGTGTAAAACAAGGATCCTACCAGTACGACGCCCTACCAGAAATGATAAGGTGCAAGATTATCAATGAAGAATTGAAAGATCATCACAATGAAGCCAACTAGAGACTCTCACTCATCAAAGATAATGAGAAAGAGGTCTCATCTCCCATTTGATGGAGCACCAGGTCAGACAGTCAACCACCCTTAACTCAGGACAAGCACGATTGTAGAGCTTTGTCTTATAAGAAGGTTAACCCAGTGTTGAGACATACCAAAAAAAGTCTACCCAACCGTTTCCTCAAGAGGAAAGGAGTAGATGGCGAAGTTCTGAACTTAGAGATAGGGTGAAGTTTTGAACCTAGAAATAGGAATGAGATACCCCTCTACTACACCTACTACTACTCCTACAGCCATAACACAGCTCACCTCAGGGACATCATCTAACATCCACAACCTGATAATCAAAGAAGGAACTAGTGCTCACGAGGAGATGTGCCTCCTCCTATGCTGGATCAACAACTTAAGAAAGTTGAGGCAAGGCGTCCCATTCGAAATGACGCTTTCCAGAGAGAAGAAAGTGATGTAGAAGGCCTTGGAAAAGCCAAAGATAAAGAAAAAGCCCTTCAACGAATGCTTGTCAAAAGCCCATTCAAGAAATAGACACAATTTTTGGAGGCTCATATATTGGGGAAAAACTAGAAATGAGCAAGAAAGCTATGCAATGGAGGCTATTGATCCCTTAATGGCAAGCTTCATAGTCAACAACGGTCGACTTTCAACCGAAAGATGAGTAAAACCCATTACTTTCACACAAGATGATGTAGCTGGCCTACACTACCCACAAGATAATGGGAGTTCGGTCAACATCATATTTAGAGTGACTTTAGATAAAATGGAGGTGGACCATAAACTAACCTTTATGAGCTCCCCTCATACTACTTCACTAGCGACAACATTATCCTAAGAGGAAAATTATTCTAGCGATGGAAATGGGAACAACATTGCTGACTACTCATCGATTTATGGAGTTTTTGGTAGTGGACAATCGGTCTGCGTACCATAGGTACTAGGAAGACTAGTATGGAAGAAGTTTGGGCTATTACGTCCACCACAACCTGTGCATGAAGTTTCTTACTGAAAATCGCATAGCTATTGTTAGAATACCAAATGAGTGCAAGGGAGTGCTATCTGAATTATCTACGAAAGGCAAAACCTAGGGACGTCAATGTAATTCTGATAGATACTGACATAACGACACTTATGAACAATGGTAGGTCCCTAAACAAGGTAAAGCGTTGAGATGGTGGATGCTTCTGAAGAAGAGGCTCTCTTTGAAGTGATGAGAGCCCCTAAAGAATGGATGGTTGCTAAAAAAGCGACTAAGTTTGATGAACTAGATCATTGTATCATTGATTGTGAACCTCGAACAGCCCTAGTGGAAGTGTTGAAATTTTTTCCAGTAGATCCCCAGGACCCTTCCAAATCCTTACAGGTCGAAAAAGATTTGCCAACAAAAGGCTAAGGAGAAATTGAAATGCTTCTTATGCGAGAATCTGGATGTCTTTTCCTGGAGGTATGAAGACATGGTTGGCATTAACCAAAAAGTAAGTTTTCATCACCTAAAATTTCCTAAAGCTACCACACATCGACAAAAAAATAAGGGCCCTCAACCCAAAAATGTATGGTGCCCTGAATGATGAAGTGAAGAAGTTGATTGACAATCATTTCAATCGAGAAGTGACTTATTTCGAAGTGGGGATCTAACCTTGTCCTTGTTAAAAAACATAATGGATAGTGGAGAGTATGCCTAGACTTCTCCAATCTCAACCAAGTTTGCCATAATGATAGTTTTCCATTCCCACAAATAGATCAGATTGTTCACTTCACTGTCGCACACGAACTACTAAACTTTATGGAAGCCTATTTAGGGGTATAATCAGATTCCCATGTACCCGACTGATGAAGAGCATACGTCTTTCGTAACGTATGAATGTCTCTACTACACAAAGTAATGCCCTGTGGGTTGAAAAATGTCTGGGCCACTTATAAGAGACTTGTTAATAGGATGTTTACCGATGTCATTGGTAAGACAATGGAGGTATATGTGGATGGTATGCTGGTGAAAAGCCTAAAACAAAGGATCATGTGGAGTACCTAAACGAAGCTTTTCGAATATTACGAAGGTACATGATGTGACTGAATCCCGTCCAAGTACGTATTCAAAGTCACTTCAAGAAAACTCTTAGACTACATGATCAACCAAAGGGGTATAGAAGCTAATCCTGAAAAGATTAAAGCCCTGATCAAAATAAGGGTAGTCCAAAAGCCTAAAGAGGTACAAAGCCTCACTGGGCGCATATTAGCCTTAAGCCACTTTATCTAAAAGGAGCTGATTAGTGCCTTCATTTCTTCAAGGTTCTTAAAGGAGGAAGGAAGTTTTAGTGGACTAAAGAATGCGAAATAGCCTTACAAGAGTTGAAAAAGACCTAGGACAGGCTCATCTCCTCTTCAAACCTAAGATTGACGAGCCCTTACAACTATACTTGGCGACGACTACCAATGCTATCGGTTCGGTACCTGTGAAAGAGGAAAGAAATCACCAACTGCATGTTTATTATGTGAGTAAAGCATTTTTGGTAGCAGAGACCCAATATCCAGACATGGAGAAGCTGACCCTCTCTTTGTTGAATGCCTCCAGGAGGTTAAGGCTATACTTCTAAGCCCGTACCATTCAAGTGTTGACAAACTTCCCACTAAAACAAGTACTCCGAACCTTGACGCTTCGGGAAGAATGATGAAGTGGGTTGTAGAACTTAGTGAGTTTGACATTATTTTTAAGATGAATTGTTATAAAAGGCCAAACCCTAGCAGATTTTGTGGTAGAGTTCGCCTACATTCCAGAAATAGAAAACGAAATGGAACCAACCGAGTCTCCCACTTGGAACCTATTTGTTGATGGTTCCTCTAGAGACACAAGCTATGGGCAGGAGTGGTCTTAGTCAACCTAAAAGGACATAAATTTAATTGTGCTATGAGATTCAGATTTAAAGCTACTAACAATGCAGTAGAATACGAGGCCCTTTTAGCTGGCCTTAGATTGCCCGGGCAAATACAAGTGAAGAAGCTAATTATCAGCAGTCACTCCCAGTTGGTAGTACGTCGGTTAATGGCAATTTCTCAACTAGAGAAAAAGCATGGCTGTATATCTAAAGTTGGTAATGAAATTTGTTTCATCCTTTGAAAAATTCGAGATGACGCAGATCCCAAGCATAGAACATGCTCATGCTAACGCTTTTTTGAAGGTAGCAAGTAGCAAAAATTCTGAACTACTCACTATTGTACCTATAGAGCACCTCCCTAGGCCTCTATTTCTAAAGGTGAAGAGGTGATATGGGTCAAAGATACTCCTCTATGGATGCAATTCATTATAGCATTCCTCGAGGATCAGGCCTTACCCACTAACAAAGAGGACGTGTAGAAGTTTAGAAGATGAGCTGTGTATTTTGTTTTTCAAGATGATGTACTATATAAACAAGGTTTCTCCCTACACCTCATTTGATGCATAGGTGGCAAACAAGCCATCGACGTGCTATAAGAAATTCATAAAGGGATTTTTAGCAACCTTATATGAGGATAGGCTCTAGAAAAAAGGTGTTGATGCAGGGGTACTACTGGCCTACATTGAAAAATGATGCACAACAATTTGTGAAAAGATGTGACAAGTGTTGCACTTCGTGACAATTCAAAGACAACCTTCCCAAGAACTAAGTATTGTCTCAAGCCCTTAGCCGTTTCTTAAGTGGAGAATTGACCTCAAAGGACCTACCTAACGACAAAAGGTAATACCAACTTCACTATCATCGCTATTGACTATTTGACTAAATGGGTAGAAACCGAGCCCTGGACTAAAATAACCGAAGAAAATAGTCCCAAATTCTTGTGGGAAAACATTATTTGCAGGTTAAGCATCCTTACTCAATCAAAATCAGGGACATATGCAAGGAACTTGAAATAAATAATCACTCTCCGGCCCCACCATCCTCAGGCCAATGGGCAGGTGGAAGCCGTTAATAAAATCATCAAGTATACTGTCAAAAGAAAGTTGGATTCTTCCAAAGAAGCGATCGTGGATAAGATGCCTCAAGTCTTATGGGCTATCTGAACCACTAGCAGGACTGTTACAAGAAAAACTCCTTTCTCCATGGCTTATGGAATAAAGGGTATGAGCTCGGTCGAAGTACGTCTACATTCTCCTCATTACTTAGGTTCAATAAAATATCCAACGACGAGTTGAGAAGGTGCAAACTTGATTTCCTCGATGAAAGAGGGAATGAATCCCAAATAAAACATGTTTCCTACCATCAAAAGATGACCCAATACTAAAATTATATGTTCAAGAAGAAGTCATTTCGTATAAACTACCTTGTATTAAAGAAGGGTATTCCTCTCCTCTAAACATCCAGGAGTAAGGACTTTTGGTCCTAATTGGGAGGGTCTCTATCGTATCAAAGAAGAGTTTCGAATTGGAACATATAGGATCGAGAGTTTGGAAGGAAAGGCACAACCTATCCTTGAAATGCAGAACACTTAAGGATGTATTATTAGTAGAAGTGTGCAAATACTATTGATTTATGTACAGTTTTAATTAATGAAAGCAGGCTTAATAAATTCTTAAAAGAAAAATACCTCTTACTAACAAAAGCCCTAGGAGAAGTCGTCTCTACCCGATGAGCTATCCACCAGGTAGAAAACATGGGCACTTCAACGAAGAATTGGGTCCCAAATGAGACCACCTCCTTACTCGTCGAAGTGGATGTCACATGTCCCTAATGACAAAAGTCAATGGGGAAGCCTATACATGGATGAACCATCCAACCCTATGTTGAGAAAAGATAAAGTCAAAGAATACGTAAACCTCTAACACTTGTACAAATTCTGATTAGAACGAGTCTTAACAAAGGTTAAAGCATGTCGAAAATTAATAATATAAACGAAATTCAATAAAGAAATACAAATGTAAGAAAATAATTTTCATTCATTGAGATTCATTACATGAGGGTCGAAGCCATTTACACTAAAGGAAAATACAAAAGCCAAAGCTAAGAAGGTAGGGATAAGGGATTGGTGCCAGTAAAAGGGACAATGACATTGGGGCAAACTACATCAGAAGCTGCATTGTCGTCCCCAGCTTTATCATCTTCAAGTTTAATCACATGGCTGCCATCTACTGGAGTTTGAGGCTCTATCTCTTCCAAAAACTCTGACCTCAACTCTGAGGTGTTGAAGATCTGGGAATTCATCTTAATCCATTCCACAATTTCGGTTTATACATACCTCCGCTAGTACTTTGTAAAGCGTTGATAATCTCACTTAAATGGAAGTTAGTAATATACTGTTTTACATCATCATTACTAGCAGACCGGGCTTCCTGCCTTGCCACCCCAACCTCTTTAGTAAGGCCAGTGATTTTAGAGCCAAGCTCTCCTACCTTTTGCTTCAAGCCATCAACTTCTTATTCGACCTCTCTAAAGCCTCTGCAGCTATCTTCTAGTGAGCATCATAGGTCTCTACCTGCTTAGTAAGAGAGGTCACTTCACTTTGAGATAACTGGACTCATTTATTCAAAGAACTTTAACCTCTGTGGCGACCTCAAACACCCTCCCCATCTGGCTTACTACGGTGACAAACATGTCCACTAAGTCGCTGGCTTTTACCAAGGTCTACCACTAGTTCGTCCAATATTTATAGAATGTGAGAAGTTTAATTTTTGGTGGAAGTATGGACGAGCCTCCGGATCCAGTTCATTACTCATCTTCGACAGTGAGAGTTTGGTCCGAGGGACTGTCGTTGTGTCGCTTAAGGTCCTCTCCCTTTTTAATAGCTCTTGCCTTAGAGGCTCTACGTTGGCCTCTTTGGCCCCCCTGATCGCAGTAATAGAGGCCGCCATGAGCTTCTCCTCTGCAAGGACTTCAGATTGAGGCGGTGGGCTGATGTTTAATGGGAGGTATCTCTTTTCCTCACGACCAACAACATCCTAGTCGATCTTTTCAACTTGATCCTTAACCTGCTTCGCAGTAGCAGACAAGGCTTAAACCGAGGCCATGTCGGGGATAGGATGTCTCCTCTTCTTGAAGTTTTCTACAAACAAAGGAAACATAGATGATCAGTATAAATTATCGTCTACGAAAATTAAGAAATTTCCTAAAGAGTTTTACTTCTTCAAGCCATCAAGCCAAACTCTTCGAAAAACTGTTTATAAATAATTAAATCGTCAAATTTGTGTGAAGATAGATGATGAAAGTAGATATCCTCCATGACACCCAATTTCGATCTTGCAACAAAAGTTGATTCAAAAACTAAAGAAGAAAAATCTAAAGAATCAAACTCACTAGCTTTAGAATGGTTGGTTGGCATTGTTACATATGGAACCTTGTTTACCCTCACACGTCTGCCACTGCCCCCTCACCCAGAATCGGTCTCCTTCTATCATTTGATGAAGAAGGCGAGGCAATGACAAATGGGAAATATGTTCCCTAAGGACACATGTAATACCAACTTTTGGAGTCCCCTTTACCTAGGACTCTAGCCTAGAAAATTGATTGGAAGATGTAAAGAGGCATATCCTCGCCAAGGGAGGTTTCCTTCCACGGGAAGTACGTTCTCACTAACTGGGCCCAAGTATTGGCGATGAGCTAGGTAGGTGCCATCCCATACGACCTAATGACAACTCTAAAGGTAAGATGAAGGGATAGATAAAGTCCATCTTCAGAAGAAACTTGCTAACAGCCACACACCTCGACCTAGGAAAACATGCTTGCTCATTACGATGAGCTAGAAATTCAATAGTATAGGGAATACAGTCTTTCTAATATCCAAAAGGTTGGCAGGAATTACATTTGAAGGAACGGTTACCCCCATAACCCCCATAAGAGTCTATCTGTCCCTCATAAGCAAACCTCTCTATCCTGCTCTAATGGCATGGACAAGGCCGGCGGTGATGGTGATCGTAGCCCCTATCTCTGAGATTGATATCCTAATGTCTAGGTCCACGAGTTAGAAGAAAAAAAAGCCAGGAAGTTCAAAATCAAATAATAGGTCGAAAATACTTACGAAATCAGACAACAAAGTCACTAAAGAAAAGTGGCCAAAAGAATCTCGACAGGTAAAGAACGACTAGAGAGTTTTTGGGAGTTTGATTGTTCCATTTTCCAAAAGTAAAGAGTGATTTTTACCCAAAATCGTAGCCTTTTATAGGCGAGGGTCATCAACCTCAAAAGTTGGATTTGGATCCGAACCATCCAAACCTTTCATCTAAGATTCAATCAGAGTCATCCATAACGTTTGTCATTTCGTACTTCATGGTTCAGATCAGAGTGTCTAAACACGAGCGCGCACACGTCTGCCTCCCTAGAAACACGCCTACAACAGCCATCATTGCTCATTAAATGTGGTGGCTATTGCGTGTATAGAAAGTCAAACCATTTCAGCTATTTTTTCTTGAAAACGTACATGACAGCTAATCATTTGAGCATAATAATTAAAGATACCTCGTTTTCCTAAAGCTTCAAACAATAGTAGAAGCACACTACTTCAATTCAACATGAATAGTTTCGACAAGACCTCAATTGCACCAAATCACTTCGGAGCAACCAACCTCGGATAAATGGACCTTAGTTGATCCTCCCCAAACTTTTCCAAAAGATTAAAATTTCGAAGTTCACAGCTTCGAACAACAACTTCAACTCCATATTTAAAACTTCAATGATCGCAAGACCAAGGTTTTCCCTATTTCAAAGTTCCAAACAACGCCCTCAATAAGTATTTCATGAAAATCATAAAGTTCTACATTCAAATTCTAATTATAATATAAATATTTAGACTTAGATTGGGATACTATTGTGTAAAATAGTCACTCCAACAAAAAATTTGATAAAAGAAGTCCATGCATCATATGAATAATCATACATAGACTTGGGGACTATTGTTTTACAACACCACCGATGCTCCAATTTAAGATCACGTGATGGTCCACTTGGAGATATGAGTCAAAGTTGACCCCAATTGGTCAAAGTCAAGAAGTCAAAGAAGAAACTAAAGCTCTCCAAGTCAAAGACCTCCACTTCGAAGCTCCCTTTAGCCGAAGCCCTCGTTGGCTCTCAGAGGATCAACAAACAATCTATAGGAATGATTGATGTAATGTTTATAATAATAAATGTTATGATTGTTAGTCTAGGATGTAGGGTGGTTGATTCATTGTCAGTGTATTAAATGCATAACAACTTATGACGTGAGGCTTCGACCTGGGAGATAAGGACACGTAGTTCTTATCCAACGGTTCCACTTTGATCGAAACTTTATAAATAGCAATTCTTGCAATATTTAAATCTAATACAACTCTTTACACTCGAAACCACCCTCGATCTTCTCTCTTGTTTATTTTACACTTGTTTGCTTGAGTTTAGATTATCTTACTTTGGTTGAGTTGTTTGTGATTGTTAATATGCAATCATCTTTAATCATATCGTCGGTGTCTAAACACTTTTGTCTCGCATTATAAAGCATCTCCCGCGTCCATAAATAGCAACCTTCTCCATCCAAGTCTTACCACTCTCTCCCCCACCTGTCGCCTCCGCCGCCCATCGCTTCCCCTCCCTAGCAGCGTCGAGCCTCCACCGCCCGCCGCCTCTACCAGATTCTCCTCCCTTCTTCCTCTCCCTCCCTAGAAGTATCGAGGAGCTGTTGAGATTCACAGCAGCGATGCGTCGACGCTATTGTGAATCGCAACATCGCTTCGACGCTGTTGGTGTGTGGTTGGCTGTGTTGGTGGATTTTCCAGCTCAGGTTTGCTTTCAATTTTTGGTTAGATTTACACAGCTTCAGCCGATAGTTTCATTTTCCAGATTCTGGTGAATTCTTCCAGTTGGGTTAGTTCAGGTGCAAGTTTAAGAAATTTTAGTTTTTTAATCAGGGGGAATTATACCTGTTCGTGAAGTTCATATTCATTTCTTGAAGATTATATGTATCAAGTGTATGTATTGGTTTATAGCCATATTTTAATTTTGGCCAAAGGTGTTGGAAATGTTTGGTAGCTTTTCGTGGTCCTCACAATGACTAGTCACTTACCATTGGATTAAAATATTCTATTTTGAACCGATAAAAAAATCTATTTTGAATTTCATCACCTACTGTCCACATCCTCGGTTAATTCTGTGTCGATGTAAATCGGTGGTTGCAATAGTGGAATATCAAGGTTTTAATGTAGTTGTTGCAATGACGGTTAATTCTGTGTCCATGTAAATCGGTGGTTGAAATAGTGGAATATCAAGGTTTTAATGTAGTTGTTGCAATGTGGTGATTTGTTGGTAGTAGCTTTGTTGTTGGTAGTGTTGTAGCTATGGCGGTGGTAGCACGTGAAGGTGGTTGCTAGTGGCTGTAGTGGCAGTGGTGGTAGTGTTGGTGACGGTGGTATGTGACCTACTATTTGACGGTATGTGACCAAATATTTTGGTAATCTATGACCAGTTACTCAACTGTGACCTA
>CAIGRQ010327475.1:0-13160 GCA_903798375.1 Fraxinus sp. D2006-0159
AACCCATTTCACTAACATTCCAGCCGTTATCCACCGCAAACGTTTTTGATTTAACGGTGTCGGCCATTCTATCTCTCTCTCTCTCTCTCTCTCTCTCTCTCTCTCTCTATCTATATATACATACATATATATATATATATATATATATATATATATATATATGTATGTATATATATGGACACACACACACCACCACCACCACCACCAAAAGTCTAATCAGGGACCTAACACATTGAAGATAAGTATATTGGTTGATTACCAGATTGTAAAAACAAGAAATTTGTTCATTTATTCCTTAAGCAATATCTCCCCTGCCCCCAAAATTGTTTGAGCAAACACAAAAAACCATTATGAAATATATATAATCAGAGAGAAAGAGGTGTTTTATTTCAATCCAAGCATACATTTCTACGGGAAAGAGAAATTTGGAAAGATTGGGAAGATGAATCTCTGGTGACCTCAGCTTCATTGATAGTGAATGGAGAAGAAGCTTCCAACTAAATCGTTTAATTTTTTGGCTGAGTTTTGTAGTGCACTCGTATAAGATTTCCTTTGCTCTAATGGTGGTGGGTCGCTTGGAGTTTTCAAGCACACTTTCACATTGGTGTGGGTAGTTAATAGGTCTTGTTTTGGTGGGACCCACAACTTGTAAGCACTTAAAAGCTTCACGAATTTGGTGGGGGCATGGGTGGTGAGTAGGTCTGATTTTGATGGGATCCACAACTTGTAAACACTTAAAAGCTTTTGCCAAACATATTCTAAAATTGACTNAAAAAAAAAAAAAAAAATCGGAGGCCCTCCCCCCCCACCCCCCCTCCCCCCCCCCCCCCCCACCCCCGGCCCCCACCTGGGTTGGGATCAAAGGGAAGTAGAAGGGGGGGGGGGGGGGGGGGGGTTAAATGTGGGTGAAACAGCATCAGAATAGTTTTCTTTTCTTTGAGATTCCCCCCTTTCACCTTCCCTTTTGTTATTATGTGCTGAAATATGTGAGAAATAAAATATTTTGTAAATATTTGAAGAACCAATTCGTTTATTTCACTATAAGAAAACATGATAGGGTACCTGCCTGCAGCATGCGCCACAAAGTTTCTGTTTTACAGATGTACCATAATGAAGTAAATTTGTCAAGGCATTAAATGGTTGCAATGTTGTGTCATCTAGTGAAGCAAGAAGTTCGAGACAGATTATCGGGTGCAGTGCAGGCATTTGCTAGAAGGAATGGTTCTAGTACAGGCATGCATGGAGATCACTCAAGGCATAGATCTACAGAGGATGCACCATCATCAAAAGACGTGGTCCGTACTAACCTTTTGAGTTTCAATTTGTTTGTACTTTATTTACTTCCGTTGTTACTGGGGGTTAAACACTAGTGGTCACGGATTGTTACACCAGTCTAGGTGGTAGTGGGCCTCCTATTCATTGTCCAATGCATTAAAATGCATCACACCTTCACTGGACAATGAATTAGGGGGCTCACTGCTGCCTAAACTGGTGATGATCATCACCAAAATGAATAGCATTACTTGTCCGTTCATATCCGTTTGTTTTACTAATGGAAATGCTGTTTTTCGTGTAGTCAAACTAACAGAAATGGAAGAAAGTACTAGTGTAACAAATTCTAAGTTCAGCTATCAATTTGAAACAGTATTCCATTAGTGTACTTAAGCCGTTGTTACTTGTTTCTCTTTGATTTTAATCTCATAAGCACGCATATTCATTCTCTAGCACATTGATTCTGAACGAGGACGGGTGTCTCGACCCGGTAGTAGTTCAAAGAGGCCAGTATTGTCAAGCAGCAGACCAAGCTCCTCCGGGGAACCCAGTGAAAATCGTCATAGGCGGCTGGGGTCTGGCAGTGGTCGCCTATCTACCACCCAAAGATTACAACCAGGAATTGAGTCCAAGACATCTTTTACTCGTGCTTCAGCCTCAAGATCTGCCCAGGATGATACTCTCCGAAGCTTCGAGCTGCTAACAATTGGAATGGGAAAAAGGAAATGATGTATTACTGTAATTCCAAACGTTTTTCAGCTATCATATTCCAATTTCTTCAATTTTTTTCTTCCTCGTCGAATCTTATTTTTTAATATTGCATTGTTACCATAGATGATGAACGAATCGAGTACGAAAACTCTATTTATCTGAGACTATTGTAGTTGAACAAGTACTTGTCTCTTCCACTGTTGTATTAAGGATATTAATCTGGAAACACAACACGGTCGTGTCTGTGGTATATAATTATGTTCCAACATGTTGCTTCTTTTATTTTGTTTACTTATGTGGAAAACATTGAACTTTTCACAGGGAAGTTGTGCATTGGTTCATTTGCAGTTGAAAATTATGCCACTGTTTACCTCCACAGTTTATAAAATTAAATAAAAACATATTGTTTTAAATTCATTCATTAATATTTATTTTCATTAAATTCTTTTGAACATTTTTATATTTTTTCAGAAATTGTGTTTAACTAAAATTCTAATAATCATGAAATATCATTTTCAACTAAAATCATAAAATATCCCATTCAACTAAAATCATAAAACTCTAATAATTATCAAAAATCATCTTTAACTAAAATCAAAACAAGGGAAGGATTACCATTACAGGAAATATATGAAGATGTGGCGATATGCGAAGAAGAATTTGAAAAAAAGTAATTATTACGTTTTATTGTAAATTTGGTGAATAGTATTACCATTAGAGGAAATACATAAAAACATATTTTATCAATTTTTATTTTTGTAATTGAAAGAACAAAATCGTGTCGAAGATGGAAGTTTTGTCCCCACCACTAATGACTTTTAGCTCTACACAGAAGTATTGCCTTCTAAGTTATTTTACATCTATAGTGTTTAAATAAATGAATTTAATAAGGGAAATATTAGAATTTGAAGTGAATGTAAATAATAATTTTTTAAAATTTTAATATTTTGATAGGGAGGGATATTGTATATAATGAATATATAACAATTGTAGATGTAAATAGCACCCCCTATAGAAATTATGAAATTTTTTGTCAGGTTCTTATCTTCAACCTTCTATTAATTAGCACATCTTGCATTGATGATGACCACCGTCAAATATTATGTTTCCTTGCCTTGCATTGAGAAAAAAACATTTTTGGACTTTTGTATTTTATTATTTTGTCAAAAGATGTGATGGGCAAATAATTTGTTTTAAGCCATTCCAAGGGACATGTTGAATTCTAATTATGAAACTGATAACAAGAATGTGACATAAAAAAAAGGGCGTGGGGAGGGGGAGGGGGAGGGGGGGGGTTGCCACACCAATAGGGGGCCAAGTGGGCGCACCCCTATCCTTGTCCCGGGACAAGGAGAACGGCTTTGTCACTAATTCTATATCAACCAGAATCAATCCTAGGAATCCTCCAAGCCCACTATTTGGGCCCACCCCATTTCAAACATTCTCCCGCGTTAGTTCGAAAACTCAATAAGAGTGTAAGGAGTATATTGAGCAATGAAGGGATTGTTTATAATTGTCAAAGTGCCAAGACTAGCATTTTATATGATTTTGAATCATGAAAGTATAGTGTATAATTTTAATTTAACCTCTAGATTATCTTGATGAGTTCTTCATAGTATAATTGAGTTCTTTCAGAGAAGTTTCATCTTCATTTCTTTAATGTTAACGTATAATGTATATTCGGCAATGACTGTAAGAGGCCCACCGTTATGAAGTTTCTCAAAGCTGGTTTTCCGTCTTTTCAGGAAAAAAAAAACCCCTCATATTAGTTACAAAAACAGAAATTATGATTGATGCTTTAGCATTTTCATTGTTATCGTCGTCATAAACTAACTTCACCTGTTTGTCTCAATGCTGCTAGTATTTTTTTTTTTTTTTTGTCCTAAACTACTTTGCCTTGTTTTATGAGATTGGATTTCCTATAAATCTTGCACAATGATGGCATAATGTAAATAAGCTAGGCTTGGTTGAGGCGTCATGGCGAACCGATTTGAGGAATATCAGATTAATGCTCTCAAAATAGCATTTGAGCAATCCCAAAACTTGACAAAAAGAAAGAAGACTGAACTGGTGACTGCTACAGGACTGGATGTGGAGCAAATCACTAGCTGGTTCAACAGGAATCGAGCCAAAAAGCGTGTTAGGAAGTCAATAGGGGACTTAGATCAAACCAAGGCTGAGCTTCAACAAGCGCTGCAAGTACTCCAGGAAAGCCAAGAGAGGGAAGCTAAACTCCAAAAAGAGCTTCAAGTAAGAAAAGAGAAGGAAGCTGAGCTCAGAGCTGAAAACCAGAATTTAAAACATCAACTGGAAGTGGTTGGAAGAGAATCAGGTGATTCACAGTTTGAGTACGTCTTGTGGTCTGAAAATGTACTAGGGTTCAACTCAGAGCATTCATCTTCCTAGATCCTAGTTTTTCCAACGTTGGGGGGATAAAAAAATATTGGTAGTAATTCTACTTGTAGCGAAATTTCCTGTTAGTTATTCATCTTCGTTTCGTTCCAAAATGATTATTGAAGTTTGTCTCTACTTTTTTAGTTTAGTAAATCAGTTAAAAGTTCACGAGTTTTTTCTAATGGAATGTCCAACATGGAAGACCTCTATGTTGATGTCCCTTTAGATTGTAATCTTTCACATTGAGCAATCTGTTGGAAAACTCATGGATTTTCACTGATCAAACTGAAATGAAAGGCAAACTTTCATAATCATTTGAAACAAAATAAAGTTTGGTGACTAGCATAAAACTTCGCTATTAATCGTGTGACTAAAATTGTTTTTTTTATCCATGTTGGGGGAGGTTTTGAGGCCAGACAGGTGGGAGATTGTTACTTCCTTTCAGGATTTGATGTCTTGTACCTAAAATGCAAATAACTGATGTTGCTGTGTACTTATTTGAAAGTATTATAGTTTCGTGGGATGCTGCTTTTCTATGTTTTCAATCTTGCCTCTTCTTTCTTTCTGATTGAAAAATATTGATGGCTTCAAGGTTTTGACACATTGGATCGTGTCAAGGTTATAATCATGATATCATCGTTTAGCATTGGGATCTTTGCCATTATCGAGGTTCTTTGAAAATATCCAGTATTATCGAATCTTCATGCCAAACATTTTCACTTCTACCGTACAGTTCTGTAGAATAATAAGAATATGGAAGCTGCCATGCCAAATGAGATATTCACTCTACACAAAATTGATGGGAAATATTTGGCTTTGTGTAGAAAATATAGAATCATAGATTCTTTAAGAGTGTTAACAATGTATTTACTGATTTTATTTATTAGAAAGAAATTTTAGAAGTTAAAACTTTTAATACCTAAATTAAATACAACTTGATTGGACAAGAACATACTCCGAAAACTAGCATTTGAAGCGAGGCGTATCAATTATTGAAGGTGATTTTACAGTTTGATTCTATACTTCAATCTCCGAAGGGGCATCCATAGAGTACACTGTCATATTTGGTACCTAAACGATAATGAACTTTTCAATGAATACATCTGTAATAAAGTTTTTACTTTATTGTGTTTCTTCTTTTTCAGTTTCGTCTAGTCTTCAGATAATTTCACCTTTATGTACACAGTAAGTGTATCGAAAAAATTATAAAATTAACAGTAATTAGTATCTGGTGTTGCTGTTTCTGCATGTGGCGAGCCTGATTGCCGATCCATTTATTGCATTGTTACTGCAGCAATTGTACATGGCGACCTTAAAACTAAAATATGTCACTTCTTTGGAGATTTGGATACAAACTCTAATCTTTCTTTGTTCCTGTACAAAGCAAGAGTGTGTTTTTTCAAGATTCTATATCCATGGAGTAAACTAGAGAATAAATAAATAAGAAGGAAAAAACAGCAGTGAAAATGAACAAGAATGTCGTATAATGAAAAATCTAGTTTTGATCAGCAGTACTCCTATTGGATTGATTTTGAATCAGACAAAGTTTAGGGATAATTTCATCATTATGCTACAGCATGTTTCATCGCCAAATATTTGCTTTGGAAGTCCTAGTCGATCAAATGTTCTATAAGAAGTTTTTCTAGTTTTCTTTTCAACTTCCAAGAATGTAAGAACTTAAATTTATTTTCCATACAATAGTAATGTCTAGTATGCTAAACCTTGTAAAACTGCTCGGTTTTAACGGTTTTGGCTATAGTCAAGTTAATCTAAAACTATGAAAGAAACCAAGTTTTGGAGACAGATGTGACTGTTATTATAGACAAAAATGTTGCTAACTTTAATCAAATTCAGATCCAAACGTCAGCAAATACTGTCGAGTCCGGCTATTGACAACCTCAAAAATATTTGCTGTCTTTGTAATATTCACCTCCTTGTAAACCGTTGTAAACTAAGGATAAAGACTATCTTTTCTCCTAGTTATATATGATGAGTATTTATAAGGATGAGGCTGCGCTCTCATCTTGCTACAAGCAGTGGACAGACATAGCCAACAATGGGAATATGAGCAAAGCTGCCTGTCACACTCCGGCTATGACACACTAACTCATAAATGCAGTCGACACTACGGCAAGTTTGTGAGTTGTAACTTTTAATTAAGGAATAGATGTTGTTTCCCACCGTATTGGTAATGTTTTTAATTTCAATTTCTTCATTATCTTGAACGGGACTTTTTAAAATCCTTTTCTATTAGAATGACATTTTCATGTATGTTTTATTTTTGTATGTATTGCCATAAACTTCTAGTGGATGCCAGTTTTTGGTTTTACTGCTAAATAATTTTTTTTTTTGGGGCGGGACAAGCCATGCCTTCTGAAAGTGATAGAATTCATAATCAAATATTTGTCTTGTCAGCAAATACAAATACCGGGAAATCCCATGCGCACGCGCGCGCGCACATAGACACAAAAGTTAAAAGTTTTGTTCATCGACAATTTAATCTCTCCTCGAAACTTCCCATTGCTTCTTGAATTCATCCTCGTTTTGTTGTCGTTTATCTGAAACCATATTTGTTTGCTGTTTATTACTCCTATGTTTTTCTTTCTTGTTTTTAGCATGTCATCAAGGCAGGTTTCAACTTAACCAGCTTAAGAACGAAGCCCAAAATAAATTTTTTTAACAATATTTTTTTAACGGAGTGAGACTGTAAATTAATGGATATGGCTAAAGTTGTGCTTCTAATGTTTTGCCCTCAGTTTAATTCCTGAACATACATACTTGAAACAAATTGTTGGAAAATACACGTTGGGTATCGTCCATGTGGGGTGACCCGACCCAAAAGTCATTAAAGTGAATTGGAATGAGTGATTTATATTTCCATCAACTCCCATCCACTTCCATAATCTTGAAATAACTCCCCTCACTTCGAATTGAATGATGAGAAAGAAAAAAATGACAATATATAAAATGTGTGAAATTCGTAAGGAAAATCACCCAAAAATAGAAAAATGCCTAGAAAAATGCATGAAAACTCACAAAATTAGGCATTAAGATTATAGATAAAAATCCACTTCATTTGTAATCGGGATTGGGATAATTGGAGAAACAAGAAAAATGCAAATTTTGAAGCTTTAAAATGCAAGGTGATTCAGTCATTCAAAAGTTCTTGGAATTCATCATTGTAAGTAAATATTCTTAACCCGTAATTTATGATTATGCATGTTACGAATTTCTACATTGGTATCAGATCATAAGGTTGAATTTTTTGCTGTAATACATGCTTAAATATGACATTACATGATTGTTATGAATCTTTTATGTAAAGTTTTGAAACCTTATATGGTCTTCAATGGCATCTTTTGATATACATGTCTAAAATTAACGAAATTTTGGAACTATGTATATAATATGCTTTGGAATTCAACTGCAAAATTTCATCAATTTTCGTAATTGCATTTGTCAGAAAATTGAAACACTAGTAAATTTTGAAAAAAAAAAAACCTTCACAATTTACTGCATATTATTGTTGACTTTTCATGCAATAATATTAGTATGGTTAGAAAGATATTTCAATGAGCTTTCCAACCATATAAAGAAGTTAATTTTTGTACTTAAAATGAAGAAGTTATGGCCTCACGAAATTTGGATGAAAATTTGATTTTTTGCATGAAAATTGATAAAACTTGAAACTTCTTTTACAATGTGTTTCATGCTTTCCATTTAATATGATTTGATAGATATTCTCAAGATTTTTCCAACGATATAAAGATCAATAATTTTGTCCTTGAAATGAACAAGTTATGGCCTCCAAAAATTTGGTCGAAATTTGAAAATTTTGCATAGATTAAAGATGAAGAACTTTATGGGCCTCTTTGGTAGGCCATTATTTTCCATGAAAAATGGAAAATAAATTCCAAGTTCCACTTTTGCCTTGTTTGATATAATTTTTTTCTATGGAATTCATTTTCTTAGTTTGACTCACATGGTCACATTTTCTTTAGTTTTGTGGAAAACCAATTTCTAATTGATTTTCCAGATTTTTTTTTTCTTTTTTTTCTTTTCCTTTATTTGGCAATTAGAAATTTTTTTTAGACACAATGGTAAAAAATTTATTATTTTTATTGACAACTAGACAAAATGGTAAAAAAAAATCTCACTTTATTGACAATTTTTATGCAAAACAAAGTCAAATGAATGAAATTCGACGGATGTGGTAATTTTTTTTTATTTACAATTGGAACAAATTCTAGACCCAATAGTTGAAAAAATTATCATTTTAATGGACAATTTTCATAAAAACGAAGCCAAACGGACACCAAACTTTCAACATTTTTTAGTAAAAAATTATACCAATCAAACACAATTAATTACAATTTCCAATAAAACAACTTCTAGGCATTTCAATTCCATGTAATTCATTTTCTTTCCATCCAAATTTTACCTTTGCAATCAAATGGACCCTAACTTTTTGCCATTTCCTCTTGTTTAGATTTGTTCGTATTCAAAACACAGCCTTAAAAAATGATTTTGTAATATTTGACCATACAAATGAATTCAGAACGTCGAAATTAATAGGGATGACCAATCTAAGAAAAATTTCAAGGATGGCGTGGCAGCACTAACCCCCCCGGTTATTAATTTAACAAAAAAATTCAGATTGGTCCCTCACGTGAGGGCGGGTGCAAGACTCGATAATTGTAGATTGGTCCTTGATTTATTCTTTATTTTTCATTATAATTAAATTAATTTTTGGATAGATAAAAATATTTTTTTTATTTAATGATTAAAATAAATTTATAAAAATGATTAATTTTTTTTTTAACTTGATTAAATTTTGAATTTTTTTTTATAATATCAAGAATATTGATTAAGTGTTATTTGGTTAGGGGGAGTTATCTTTTAAGGACCATGCTACAAGTACCTAAAAAATCATGGACCATGCTACAAGTACATAATCAGGTACATAATACATTACATAATTGACAGGTGTCGCGCATCCATTGACAGTCTATAATTTTTTATTTTTCCACACTTCGCATCCACGGCCAGATTTTTTCCACATGAGCCTATGTAATCCATTATGTACATGGAGAATTATCCATCTTTTAAAGTGCTATCAATTTTATTTTTTTAAAATGAAGTATTTAAAATGTCATGTTTTAATACGTTCATGAGTTGTGTGGGTCTTTGATTAAGCTATGTGCTTATTAAAAATTAATAAATGGATCTAGAACATAACGTGATGGAATCATGAATATTTTTGGGAGATTTTTTATGATAAGCAGAATATGAGAATTCTGATGTCACTTCATATTTGTTAGGATTATGTTCAACATATATTAAAGTGAGATTGAGAATCTGTTTAATAAAACTTAAATGGTATAAGTTTTATTGTTCGATTATAATTGAAATTATTTTTGAAAGAATTAATTTGTGATATCATGATATATATCATAATTGGATAAATGTGCATATTTATGCTTTTATTGCACATTATGGAATTACATTATTAAATTGCATGATATCTATTAATTATTGAATGGTTATGAATGCTAAGGTCAATAGAATTAGTGAGATTCTTATTTGAACCTATTGATTGTAACTTGAGTGATAGTTCAGTGATTGAAAGATTTAGAGAAAATCTCACCTAGAACTATTTGATTCACTAATTGAGTGAGAGTTCTTGAACTGGAAGAATTAATGTAATTCTCGCTTAGAACCCATAAAATTTTGCATTATGAAATTAAGTTTATGATAGTAAAATAATATGATTACGGACAATGATTGGGAACATAGTGAACTTTCGGCTCTGTGCCTAATGTTAAACTATCATATATGTTAATTTGCATTAATGCAAATTTGTATATGTGTATAAATGGACTTTGATTGAGAATAAAATGTCTCTAAAACCTGATAGATCATGTCATCAAATCTATAGTTGTTGATCTTAATGAAGGTGATAAGATAAATGTGATAACATTTGGCATAATAAGATTTTGAGTGTACTAGAAGAATTTTAGAGAACTTCAACCACGTAATAGAAAACCCGATGTGGGTCACACTACTCTAGAGAATAAAAATCAAGAACTTTGTCAAGTACGAAAATAGATAGATTCTAGTACTTGAGAATTTGAATTGTTAAATTCTGTTTTAGATTATCTCTTTCTCGGATGTGATTGAGTTGAGATAGTTAACATAGTATTGACAATTTTTGTTGGTTAAAGTTTTTTGGTGAATAGTAAGTTCAAACTAGTTTTTTTCAATAGACGGAAACTTTAGAGGTCAATGTGACTTACAAATTGAAGCATCAATTTTCTCTATTGACACTACTCGCCGTGTGAGTTAAAAGACGTGAGCCTTGTTGTTGCTAAGTCTTGAGGACATGCTTATATAGCAATGTTCTAGTTCATATAAGACTTCAGATCTTAAGTATTAAATGAAACAGGACAAATGCGTGATAAATGAGGAGACCGAAAAATGGATCGTGAAAAACATATCAGATGGTAAGTGCATGAAAGAGGATTTGGTAGATGGTTAATATTATAAAGGTTCAAGTGCTTCAAGTAAACGGTTTGAATCTCTTAATTCGAAAGTAGTTAAATTAAATGAAATTGAACTTGAATATATTTTCCTTAGTGTTGTTTATGTATCACAATATACATATTTGATCTTATCTTGTGTGGATAGTGATTTCAAGAGTTAGAACCACTTTATATGATATCAAGAAGTCTCTTTAGTCTCTTGTCCAATATTTGACTTTATACAAAATAAATATATACAAATAATGAAGATGGAATGGAGGTTTATATGACTTGTACATGCAACATATTGTTGCAAAGAGGAGATACTAACCTCCTATTTGATATTAAGATAATATCAAAGACTCCACTAAACTTGATCTCAGTTGTTGTTCTTCTAAGAATAGTCTCCAACTTGAACTTATACGTGGTAGTTTTGTTCGTACTCATGGTAGTGATGTTTAATTATGGTTATGGGTATCTGTGAAATGATTTTGAAGTTTTGAGTTGAGAAAACCATTCAAAATTGTAAGAGCTAAACTTTCACAAAGTATATCTATTCGGATTTCTTTGCATGCTATGATTAAAATTATTTGAGAACGTAAATTTCTATGACCAGAGATCAATGATCTATGTAATGAACGAAGTTTTTTTATTAGATTGACTATTCCTTGATCACCAATAATTATATGGTCTATTGGATAGAAAGAATAGAATATTGTTGAATGTGATGAGACTTGAGATAATTCAATCCAATTTACGTTTTTTTGGGAAAGAGTGTTGGTTAACTGCAACGTGTCACTTGATGGAGTTCTCTCAATGTTAATGCATTTAGAGTATATAAGATTTGGAGACGTAGATAACTAAATATGGGTAGTCTTAGACTCATAATTGACTACCCAAATTCTTAATAACGAGTTTGAGAATATGAGATGTATATTTATAAGATACACATGACACTCTGAAAGGGTACTTGTTCATAGTGAAATTTGGGTGGATATCGAGTCATAAGATGTGATATTAGACATATTTCCTAGTAAGGGAGAAAATTTTAGAGAATATTATTGAAATTAATATTATGTGTATTGATGAATAAGTTTGACTACAAATTAGTTATTTTAAGCTTCCAATTCAAGTGGGAGTAATATATCTCCGAGTGGGAGCAATTTATTTTCAATAATTATTGAATTAAAAACTCATTACTTATATGATACGTGAAGAAAAAATTGAGGAAAATAATAAAAGTATATGTATGGAGTATAGAATTTCAACTTTATTTAGGATGTAGGAATGGCAAAAAAGCTCGTCGGTTCGAGCGGCTCGGCTTGGCCGGAAAAAAGTCCGAGTCGGGCCCGGCTCGGGCTCGGTTCCAAGAACAGAGGCTCGGGCCGAGCCCCATTGTGGGGCGTTGGTTGGAGTCGGATCGGCCCGTGTGACTTGACCAGTCCGTGTTTTAGAAAAAATTAACTTTTGTAGGCAGGTGAAATCCAGTTGCCAGCAGTCACAAAAAAGAAATTTTAAAATAAAATAATAAAAAAAATCAAGCCGGCCTGGCTCAAGTTTGACTCAGCTCGTAAAGGCTTGAGCCGAAACTCAGGTCAAGTTTAAAATTTTTGGTCGAGCTTTTGCTCTACTTGGCTCTGACCTAAAAAAGCTCAGACCTGTTTTGTTCGAGTCGAGCCCGAGCTTTGAGTTTCGACTCGTTGCTCAACTTGACTCGGCTCATTGACATGGTTATTGGGATGTGGTGAAAGTTCTAATTGGACATTGAGTTTATTGAGAACATTCAGATTCCTAATAACTAAGTGGAACTCTAATAAGTTTATGATAAATAAAGCTCATTTTTTTTTAGAGAAATGAGTATATTGAGTATAGGCAAACTTCTTTCTTAGTAGTGAGATTCACTTCTATATGTCGATGCTAGCCATGATTGTGTGTTTAAGGTTAGATTATACCAAATAGACTTAGACATTGTATTTTCATTATCAATTGAGAATTGATTGACGATATATACATGAATCGATTTGTAGTTTTCTTGTTAAAAGCTTCTATAGTTTGTGGTAACTTTATAGTTACACTTGTAGCTTAATGTAGTCATTTTGACAGTTGTACTTGAGTTTAAACATGATTTAAATCTCATATAATATTTCATCATGTGGATGAAGATCATTGTATTTATGTAAAGGTCTGATAGTAGGTTGTAGTTCTAAATTTGATGTTATTGACATTGTATTGGCATAGCATGAGAATGAGTGTATTGAGACC
>CAIGRQ010327565.1:0-10819 GCA_903798375.1 Fraxinus sp. D2006-0159
TATTTATTAATTATGAGCCAAACACTCGGAAGGTCACATGGATACGTAGAGTTTAACGCGTTTATTGACACTTGATTTCACGACTTATTCTTAATTTTCGAGCCAATCGAGCAAAAAACCAAACCTGTCATGAATAAGACGGTGCACATGAAAGCTAATACACATCTAACTTTTTTTTCGAGCACCAAATCCTATTCAATTTTAGCACAATTTCCCCATATTAAGGACACATCTGGATGCCCTCACTTTTCTGATTTTGCCATTTCAAGGGGTTGCGTTTCACATCTTTTACCTGTTGATTCTAGTCATGATATTGTTTATAAGATAAGGGTCCGTTTGATCGCAAATGTGAAAAATTGGTGGAAAGAAAATGAATTCTAGGGGATTGAATTGTTTAGAAATTGTTTTACATGAAATTGTAATTAATTGTATTTATTGGTATAATTTTTCACCTGAAAATGTTGAAAGTTTGATGTCCGTTTAACTTTGTTTTTTATGGAAATTGTTAGAGGTGGGCTCGGCCCTTGCCCACACGTGCTCGCACATGCCGAGCTCGTGGCTCGTCAAAGACTTAAGCTCGGCTCGTCCCATTTTGGGTGAGCTCGGCTCATGCTCGGAGCTCGCCCAAAATGGGTACTCGGCGAGCCGAGCTGGCTTAGCTCGGCTCGTTAATTTTTTTTATTATTAAGATAAGCCTTTTTGAGAAAAAAAATAATAATAATTTGGATAAGCCCACGAGCCGGCTTGTGGCTCGCCCCCACGAGCCGCTAGTCAAAAAACGAGCTGAGCCTGGGCTCGTCTTTTTGACTATCAAACAAGGCAAAAGTTAGAAAATGGAAAAAGAATTCCTAGTTCTGGGGAAAATTAAGGGTATCAAACATGCCCTAAGCATTAAATTTATTGCTTGTTTGGAAGAAATTATAAGTTACTGAAATTATAAATTGATATAAATGTGTGGCGGATAAATGAAAGGTAGTTGAGGATCCTACGAATTAAAATTAATGTTTGCCTTTAGCATTTAGATTATAAGGAGGTTATAATTAAGCCAATAATTAAAATAATCTATCTTAAATTAGTAACCAACGTATTAATTCATATTTGTTTGGAAGGCAAATTCAAAATTAATACTTTGTTAAATCCTTTTGGTCAATTATAATCTGAAATTGGTCTCATTAGTTATTTGTCTTGTATCTTCAAATATTTCTTGGTAGAATAGAACAAATTCAACTAACTAGAAAGTGAAATTTTACCTTTCCACGTCACTTTAAGTTAAAAAGGTTATATCAAATTAATAATTACTCATGGTTTCACAGATTAATTTGATCATTAAGGCAAGGCAATATTGTCAAATATTGATTGCCTCATTATAAGGAAAATTTTGAGGAAACAAAAATAAATCAATATTATATTTTAGTAATTATGTTTAGCTCACACCATTTCTAGATCATCAATATATCTCTCAAATATTTTTCTCTCTAAATTACTCAAGTGTTTTAGTCATATTTTTCAATTTTACTCAACACGACGTGAGTTCAATTATTTTTTTAATGATAAAAAACGGAGCCTAAAATCTATTTTGAGTGTGACATCTTTATCTTCCTCGTTTCAATGCTGATATTGCACACAAATATCTTGTTTCTTCGATATTTTGTTGTTAATTAGGACCCCCACGTCCCCGCTCTAAGACCTTTTCAATTTTCCGTATTTCAGTTTTCTCAATCTTTTCACACTTGGCTCTTCAACATAGCAATCTCAAAATAACTTAGGAGCGTTAGGCAAACTTACCGAGAAGATATTTTTTAATAATAAATATAGTATTAGTAGCATATTCAACAACATCAACTGTAGTAACAATACATATAGAATAGAGCAAATGATTAAAGGTTGTAATTTCATTCATGATTATCGATGAAATTACTGTTACTCTCAGCGAATCGTACAAAGTTACTCACAACAATATTGTTGACGATCACAGAAAAGCTCCGACACTTCCATGTCATCGATTATCAACGACAATCACTGATGATGTTTTGATTAGTATCAACATGGAAGCTGTGTACAAAATTTTATCATTTCTTTACCTTTTTAATATGTTATTTGTCAGCAACTTGAGAGATTTTTTCTTACAAAAATATAGATCGATAAAGTACGTCTCTAGCTTGACATAATATTCTATCGACGATGGTGTTGACCCCAAAAAATGAACCAATGACGTGGTCAATAGATAAATAGGAACTAACGTCCACGTAAATTGGATCACAACATATCATTCAGATCAAATCACCAATTTTGTATATAAATGAATGAAGAGAATTGTTCCAAGTGTTTAACGAGTTCCCATGTCCTTATTTCGCTAATAAAAAGGGGTTCGAGTTAAGGAGTGAGCTTTGAATAGCGAGAAAGGTGAGGTTTACTTTGAATGTGTAAACTTGCATTACCCTATCCCGGTGCTAAGTGTGTGCTTTTATACTTAAGGTAGGGTGAACGCGGTTCGTTGGATGATATGGCACGTGGTCCAGCCAGATCCAATGGCTCCAGTTAACATCATTCAATCAATCCATTAAATGCTAAGATCCCTGTATCTTCTAGTTCTAGCCCAGAGACTTGACCGTGTAGGTATGCAGAAGTGGCGTTGATAGTGTGTTGTCTTGTCAATCACTTCACTGGATCCGTTGTGGGTTCGGCTATTCGCCTCGGCAGGAACAAGTTCGTATTGGGACCTTTGCTAGAAAGGGATTGGCCAACTTGCTTTTAAGTTGGGCTCGTTCCAACACGTACAAAATCGGGTCGCCCATGCTGTCCCGCCATGTGTGAGCTCTTCCGCCTGCCACATGGTGTATTTATTTTACGATTATTTATATGAGTAACATGCGGTATTTAATTTTCATATTTATAGTATTTTATTTATCATCACAATTTCATTCAGTAAAACAAATTATAAAATATTTGTTAATCTGTAAATAATAGATTGAAATGTATTCAAAAGCTTAAATTATATAATTGTTATTCAATTTTTGACAGGATGTTTTGAAGGTAAGATGTAATCTTATATTTTTACTATTTTATTTACGTAATTTCTGTAAAATTAGCAACAAAAAGTCAAAAACTTCAATGATAATCTTTAATAATTATTTATTTTTTATTATGTTACCTATGAATCTTTATATATGTAACATTTTTTATTACTTTATTTAGCAATAGAATTTTAGTTTGTAAATTAAATTTATTAGAATCAATCAATATATACAAATAAATCTGACCTTGAGATTACTTGAAGAATTTTGAGGCCTTAACTAAACGTGGAGCCATAAACAATAGTCTCACTTGCCTAGATGTTTAGCCACCCAACGTGCACTCTACCGGTGTCTTCCAAAAGATACAAAAATAAATAAATTAATAATTTATTTTTTTTCCTTTCTCGATCTTTAAATTTTAGAGGCTCTTTGATCATTCTAATGATATTCATCCCCACTGTGTTACAACCTCAGTTTAGATGACGTTAATGTGAGACTAAATGATAGGTGCGACACCTAAATTGGGGTTGTAACCACAGTGATGATGAATAGCATTACTCTCTCCGTTATGGCTCCTGGCTACATGGGCGTCTTGGTTCTTTCACTTGCTAGATTTCACACGTTATCTTGTATTCTTCGATTATTGATTTTGATATATGGTATCTACCACTTTTGAGTAAATCGTAATCTTAATTAAATGTTTGGAATTTGCTTAACTTATGGGAATTGGCAAAGAAATGAAATTTCTTAAATTTTAATTATTTTCACATACTAAATTATAATTAAAAAAATCGTATTAATTTGTTTGTCTGACCCTTTTGATTAAATATAACCTAGAACCAGCCTCATTTCTTGTTAAAGCAAAGTCAACAAACTAGAAAGTGAAATTTTACCTTCCACGTCACTTTCACTTAAAAAATTATATTCAAATTAATAATTGGACCAATTTGATCATCAGACCAAAGACTATTTGCATTGCCTAATTGTACTCAAACTTGAGCTTATGATTGAACATATTAATCATGTTTATGTTTAACCCACTCCACTTCTACATCAGCCAAACATGAAATATAGTTTGTTTTCTTTATAAAGAAAATAGCTTATAAGTTAATTATATTTAATCTTTTATTCACATTCCAATATTTCAAATTTAAAGTATTTTACATACAGCAGCACGGTCTACAAAAATACAATTGAACACTCACAAATGGTGGGCCCACACACTGATTCTCGATTCTGGTGAAATTCTGTGGATTTTTTTTTTTTTTTTTCTGTACAAATGGAATTCCTGATTTCAAATACATCCCAAAATTAACGATATTCTGGCACCCCTTCTGGGGGGTCCATCAAGAATCCATCCAAGAATCTTCCTTGTTAATGTTAATCTCAATATGACAATATTCCAACAAGTTAATATTACTGTAGAAATATTTGCAAGCAATTTATGTATTGTTAAGTGTTAACCTCTCAACTATAAAGCCAAAAATGTCTATTATTATGTGTTTATTTAATTATTTCTGTACACGTAAAATCCAAAAGGATGGAAAAATAAAAAATTCCAATGTTCATAAAAGTAGAAATGACAGTTAAAGATAATAACATGTGACTAGGAGACAGCTAAGGAACAATTGAGGACAGTTTGCGAACAACAATTTAATATTAAATTTGTAGAAAAAACTATTATAATATAAATTTTATTAACTGGCAATTAACTCACACACTGTATGATTCTCAGTACAAAAGATGTACTATTTTCGTGATTCCTCTTTTCTCATTAGGCAAACTATTCATAGATTTATATTAAAAATTGAATTAGGAATATTTTCCTTTAATATTTTATATATATAATTACTTGTAGCATTTGCATATTTATAAATGAAATGTTTACATAATGATTGTAGCGGTAAAGATGCTTTTTGAAAACCTCTTCGATACCACCACAATTGGATTATTTACTTAAATTAGCAAGTAATTTACCTGATAAATAAGTGGATCGAATAGCCATTCTCATGACCCTATCTTGTCGAGGATTTATCGGGGCGGGGTTCGATGTGGATTAAATTATCTTAATTTACTATCATGTATAATTAATTATATATACGATTTAATTATACAATATAAAAATAAAGTAAAATAAAAAGATTCAAACGAGTTCGAAAATTTCCAACAGGGGCCATGTCTACGTTCCTAGTCCTTTTACCATACCGTGTAGGACAATGCGGGACGGGTGGGGAAGAAGAATTTTTCTGTCTATACTGGTAAAATGATAAATTCATCTTACTTTGTTAATTTTATCGGCATATCGTAAAATTTAAAATAGATGGTAAAGTTATCTAATTAGTATAATTGATATAGATAATAGGATGTGATGTTAGGGTCAAATTAATGCATTATGATATGAATTTTATATATTAGTTTTAAAGATAATTTAATTATTAATAATTTATTACAATATAATCTTAAAGGTGAATAGGATAATTAAAATTTGAAATGAAGGACGTTACTAATATTTTTGAAAGATGAAGGAGTATTTTGATATTATCAGCAATTTTACTGATGTTTTTGACAGTCTCGTCTTTCAACTTGCAGCGGTAAAGAAATGATTAGAGTAGACAGCCGGAAGATGAAGTGTATGTTTTCAGTTTTCCTTCTTTTATTAGTACCGATATCTCTCACAAATTTATCACGTACCCCTTTCTTCTCCATTTTCTCACCATTCAGCAAACCCCTCCAATTCGAACTTTTTGATTCTCTGTGTTTCTGTTTCTTCACATTCTCATCTCACTCTGCTGCCATCTATGATCTACCCCTCTCTCACGCACAAGTACGCATAATTTTTTTTTTTCTTTTCTTAATTTGTAAAGTTTTAGAGACTCTGTAATCCATGATTTTACTCTTTCTTGGTAGAAATGGAAGTGTGGGTCTTTCACTTGTCTGATTTTTCATATGGGTCTCGTATTTTCTTGGATTCTTGATTTGAAAGTATTGTACTGCCAATTTTGGATATTTTTTTATATGGATTCTCTTTTCATTCAAAAATATGATCTTTTTTTTTTTCTCACACTGTGATTTCTGAGTTACAGGGCGCGTCTGATTTGTTCTTTTATTGGATCTGGGAAGTTCCTAGCAGTATGTAGTCTTCACCGTTTGTGCATTTTATAATTTATTTAATGAGTTCTGCTGTAATGGCTCTAGATTCTTCTACCGTTTCTTTTTCTTTCTTCAATTTTAAGGTTTGGTTGCCTATCGATTTTATTCATCATTGGGATTTATTAAGTTGTTCCCAGATCTGTAGTTGGTGCAGTAGCAATTTCTGTTGGTGTATTAGATGCTAAATTGTAATCTAGGTAGAAAGGTTGATCCGGCTTTGTCAGATTTTCTGATAGAATTTGACAACCTGTTTTAAATTATATTCTTTAATTTATTTAATGACCATTAATTTAATGCAGTTTGCATACAAAGTGAGAGCTTGTTTCAGTTGTGTTCTGTACTTGCTTTGCGGTTTTCATGTTTATGTTGTCAATTGTTTGATAAGTTTAGAAAACAATTCAACTGGACATTTCTGTTTCAGTAGGTTTACTAATTTAAGGAATATCCAGATGCTCATATATCAATTTAAGAATTTTTATCTACTCTGTTTCTGGCATGCCAAGTCTAAACTCAAGTAATGCTGATTTTTGTTTTTATGATTGTGGTAACTATTTGGAAATTGAATATTTGTTTTGAAAGTTTGTTAGTTTTCCATTTTTAGAAGGGATCTGTATTTACATCAGAGTCTTGTTTCTGTTTCATTTTCTAGGTATAATGCTCCTGTGGAAGTAGGTGTGTTAGGTTAAGCTGGAAGCCCTGTTATTGAGTTTTGATTGATAATATAAAGTTGGTTGCTGGATATCTTTCTCTACATATTGTCATTTGGCTTCTGTGAGAAGTAGTAGGCCATATGGGTTCACGCTTTCCTTCTCATAAGTTGAGTAATGGCCTTTATGTGTCGGGCCGGCCTGAGCAACCAAAAGAAAAAACTCCCACAATGAGCTCCGTTGCCATGCCATACACTGGTGGCGATATCAAAAAGTCTGGAGAACTCGGTAAAATGTTTATCCCTATGGATGGCTCCAGATCTAAAAAATCTGGCCCCATTAACAGTGCTCCTTCAAGGACAGGGTCTTTTGGTGGTTCTGCATCGCTATCAGGCCAGTTAAATTCAGGCAATCGGATGGGTTCTCTTCAATCTGGTGGTGTTCCTGCATCTGCTTCTTTAAAGAAGACCAATTCTGGTCCTCTTAATAAGCATGGAGAGCCATTGAAAAAGTCATCTGGTCCTCAAGGTGGAGGGGGAGCTGCTGTTTCCCGCCAAAATTCTGGCCCTCTTCCTCCAGTTCTTCCGAAAACCGGCCTCATTACATCTGGACCTATTACTTCAGGTCCACTGAACTCTGCAGGGGCTCCTCGGAAGGCATCTGGTCCTTTGGAGTTTACTGGATCAATGAGATTGCACAATGCTTCTATAGTTAACAACCAGGCTGTTACACGTCTTAGCTCCGATGATGAGTATTCCTTCCGCAAGAGCTTCCCAAAGGCAATCCTTTGGTCCATCATACTTCTCTTTGTGATGGGATTTATTGCTGGTGGTTTCATACTTGGGGCTGTTCGCAACCCCATTCTTCTCGTTGTCGTTGTTGTACTTTTCGCTGCTGTGGCTACAGTGTTTACCTGGAATACTTGTTGGGGAAGAAGAGCTATTACTGGTTTCATAGTTAGTTATCCTGATGCCGAGTTAAGAACTGCAAAAGATGGCCAGTTTGTCAAAGTTTCTGGGGTATGCTACACCTGGACATATCCTCACCCCACCCCTCTCTAACTCACTCTAAAGAAGGCAATTTAGTATAGCGGTATCATTATTTTTCGCTACATGATTTCTAAGCACAGGGTCAAAAACCTACAGCCGAGAAACATTGGTTTTGGCTTTTTAGGAAGTTAATAGAGAAACCTTTACTCCCATGCTGAATCCTAACACTAGCATTAAATTATTAGGAGCCTTTTATGGATAAGGAGCTATCGAACCTTTTGCACATAGAGAAATGAGATCAATTGTTTTGATGGAGTCTAGTTGCGGAACTTCCTTAAATTTTATGGTTCTCTAAGTTTGAGCATGCTCTTGGTTCATCCAGCGTGCAAGTAACAGAAGATGGATCATTTTCTATATTCATTCTTTTAACAAGATGGATTTGTTTAATGCTTAGTACTGAAGCATTAGCTTCTGATTTGTGGTTAAAGATGGTGAGAAAGAGAATGAAAGAAAATAGAAAACTAAAGAGTGTGAACAATCAATGTCTTGTATAAGCTGACAAGTGTCCTTTTTTAGATATGACAGTTATTTAGTTGAAAACACGTCACATAGGTGTACATCTAGGGAATCGCAAGGTTTGTGGTTCTGCTAATACCTATGTAGAATAAAAATGCAACAAACATTCTGAGAAAAATTATATTCTGTTATGCATAGTTATACCAAAGAGCTTTTGAATCTGTGATGCTTTAATTCATGAGGAATCGAGGATCATATAAGCACTTCTGTAGCATAAATTTGGCATAGAATTATATCTTGATGTATATGGGCAGCATATTCTTGGAATTGCACTTTGGCAAGGAAGGAGATATGTTATCTTGGAATCCCATTTGAATTTTGCACAGTAAAATTCCAGACCTACATGAGGCATTGTCCTAACAAATAATAGTTTGACATTTTGTAGGTTGTGACCTGTGGAAATGTTCCTCTTGAATCATCATTCCAAAAAGTTCCCAGATGTGTTTATACATCCTCAAGTTTATACGAGTACCGGGGATGGGATTCAAAAGCTGCAAACCCAACGCATCGCCGTTTTACCTGGGGTCTTCGTTCATTAGAGGTGAGATAGGATCAGCATTGATGTGCTTATCTTGATCTATCCTGTTCGGGACAACTATGCCTGCGTTTGATGCATTAGGTTCTTATTTGGAAAAATATCATGACTTATCACGCTTTTACATGTTCCCTTTATGTGACACAGCTCAGATAAGATCTCTTCCTCCCCACTGCACCCTCCACTTCTCTCATATATACAGGGGAAAGCTTTTATGTATAGTCTCCTGGATATTTCCAGATTCTGACACAGCTTTAGTAGAAGTTTGGACTTAAGTTGTCAAACGATGTAGCTTGCCAGGTCCATGTGTAGAGGATTTTGTTTGTCAGTATTGACCATATGTGAGAATACTGTTCGGGAAAACTCGAGTAAAAACATTTAACCGTGTATGAGAATGTAGTTGGTGCAGAAGTGAAACTAAAATTCTTGAAACAAGAAGAAAGTTGAAAACTCAAAAATTTATAGAGAATAATTTTGTAATTAATTGGTTATTGCAAAGGATGCCCAACACCTTCTTATATAGGCAAAGAAAGAACTAAACTCCTAATTCTTAACGGTGTAAGGAAGCAATATCATAAAAGGGAAGAAAACTAAAAACCTGAAAGAAGTAGAATTAAGAAACCTGGAAGACTAAAAGGAAAGAAAAAGTCCTAATTTAAATAAGAAACAAAACCCTACTATAATAAATAATTCCTATCCTGTTTGAAAAACTCGTTCTCGAGTTTGGTTGAAGAAGACAATTAAGCAGTTTGGAGAAAAATACTCCAAAATTTCTATCATCCACCTGTTGCCGTGATCTGGGATTGTTGAAGTGACCAACATTTGTAGCAATGAAATTTTGCAATTTTTTTGTAAGCAGCATTTTCGAGCTTATCCATTCTTCGTTCTAGATTCTAAAATGAGGTTGGTTCTTTTGAAATCCTCCGAACATTTTCGCGAATATGCATGCTACTACCGCCGTAGGTGGCCATCAGTCAAGGGCAAAACCTTGCTATGATATCATTTTTGGTGCAGAAGGCGGAATTAAATTCTTAAAACAAGAAAAACTCGAAAATTTATATAGAATAAGTTAATTATAATGAAGAGTTTTGAAAAAGTATACAAAGCCTTGGTTTATATAGGCAAAGTAACTACATAATCTTATCAATATAAGGAAACTAAACAATTTAACTAAAAGGAAAGAAAACTAAAATCCTTATTTACAAGGAAACAAAATTCCTACTGTAATAAGTGTCTCCTATCCTATTTCTATTAGGATTGTCCTACATGAGTAGTTTAAGAGGCTAAATTAAGGTAAGGATGTATTAAGTGGTTGGAAAGCTTTGCTTAGATCTAAAGAGGGTAGAAGAGGGACGGTAGACCAAAACTAACATGGACTATTGTGGTTCTATAGAGTGTACTTATAGTAATGAACCGGATTAGCAGAAAATGATTCATGAAGCCAACCCCAGCCCTATTTAATGGGGAACATTCATGTTCTGTGAGAATGTAGTTAAGATTTTTGGTTCTCGAATTCTATAATTTTTTAATGATGCATAATTTCATGGCTTTTAAGTGATTACTTGTAAGTAAATTCTTGTACTTCCTCTCTTCCTCCTGTATGACTGTTTTTTTGGTCATTCTCTCTTTCTGCCTTTCCCACTGCCAATGGGCTACAGTAAAGATTCAATTTGCAGTACATTATGAGCCTGTTTGGTAACAATTAAAATTCAGTTAAAATTGAAAATATGACCGTTATTGGGTCCACTCGTCTAATAAAAGTCAACTATAACGACTAATTTTTCAATTTTAATCCGATTTTAATCTCTACCAAACAGGCTCTAAGTACATATGTTATGCTACAATATTATTGAAATTTCTTCTCTTTATGATGGCTGTGCTGAATCATTTGTTTTTTTTTTTTTTTTT
>CAIGRQ010327565.1:10976-22054 GCA_903798375.1 Fraxinus sp. D2006-0159
TTTTTTTTTTTTTTTTGTGTGTGATCACAGAGGCACGTAGTTGATTTCTACATTTCTGATTTCCAATCTGGGTTGAGGGCATTGGTCAAGACTGGATATGGTGCAAGGGTGACCCCTTACATTGAGGAATCGGTTGTTGTTGACATCAATCCATCAAATAGGAACATGTCTCCTGATTTCATTAAATGGCTCGGAGAAAGAAAACTTTCAAGTGACGATCGTATAATGAGATTGAAAGAAGGGTAAGATTTTAATTATTTTACTCTGGTACATTTGTCCATGTTGTTCTTAAGTGAGTCGGTCAGAGGTGAAAACACAATCCTGTTGAGAATGGAAGAGACAAGTTAAAGCAAGCAAGGCTATCGACAGGCTGTACGTTTTTATAATGCAACCTGTTGGCTTGTTGGGTTGTCCATATTTTGTATTATGTTTGCCTCAGTTTTCAAAATTATGAAAAGGAATATGAGGGGGCCGTTTTTTAGTGCATGTTGTTCTTAAGTGAGTCGGTCAGAGGTGAAAACACAATCCTGTTGAGAACGGAAGAGACAAGTTAAAGCAAGCAAGGCTATCGACAGGCTGTACGTTTTTATAATGCAACCTGTTGGCTTGTTGGGTTGTCCATATTTTGTATTATGTTTGCCTCAGTTTTCAAAATTATGAAAAGGAATATGAGGGGGCCGTTTTTTAGTGGTGCTAACACGACGATGTTTGAGAAAAGTCTTGCAATTTCTTCTTCATTATACTGGAAAATCTATGGGGGTAAGTGGACGTAGCTCTTATTGATGGTGAACAACTATAGATTTGTGGGTTTGTTTATCGCTCTCAGGATTGGAATTAAGGCTTGATCCCCAACCTAGCCAAGTAGGTTGAGAACAGTATTGTTTGTTATATTGTTCGTTCATGGCTTATGCATCTTAATAGTTATGCTCTTTGGTTTTTAGAAATTCTTGATACTCAGTCGACCTTTATCCTATTTGTGAATTATGATTAGGTACATCAAAGAAGGTAGCACTGTCAGCGTAATGGGAGTCGTGCAAAGGAATGATAATGTTCTGATGATTGTTCCGCCACCAGAACCTTTTTCAACCGGATGCCAATGGAGTAAATGCATTCTTCCTGCAAGTCTTGAAGGCATTGTTTTGAGATGTGAGGACACTTCAAAGATTGATGTCATACCAGTGTAGCAGTTTATATTTACGTATGGTATTTTTTGCTATTTGAGCATAAAAGTTGGAGAATCATCTTACGAAACAGCAAGACGATTGTGTATAGTTTTCATACTTTCCTTCATTCTGGTCCAAGGTTTTTTTGATACTGGTAATGGTGTGATTATTACAGTATTGCAGAAAAACTTGGTGATTAACGAGTTCATCATCCAGTTTTTTAAGTTCAATTTGTTTCTTGATGAATTTCATTATTCTCCGGGTTGTGAAAATTTATGTTGTTAACGATGTTAGCAGGAACTTCAATGTCCATGGTAATTCTTTGTGGCTTCTTTGCCACTTGTGGTTTTGGTTGGAAATGATATCTAGTGCTGAATTTGTATATACCGTATTTCAATACTTGGAATTGGTGTGACACACATACACACACACCCCGAGTCTCATGATGAGTTAATCCAAAAAAATCGGAATCTAATTGATTAATGGGCGAACAGAACTTTCTCGGATTGAAATAAAACTTATTTAAAAAAAACTTATTTAAAAAAAAGTTACTTAAAACAAAAAAATAAAATAAGAACTTATTTTTTTAAAAAAAGTTTAAAAAATAAATAATAAAAAAAATTTAAAAAACGTTTTTGAAATAAAATATAAACTTATTTAGCCCCTGTTTGAGGCAAATTATTTAGACAAAGAATGAAAATTTTTACCATTAACCATCACATACAGTTGAATTTGTTGACTTTTCATCTCTTGTGTGGGGCCAGTTGTGTGTCCAATGGCTAGAAATTTCATTTTAATGAAATAAATAATTTGTCTCAAATAGGGGCTTAAATACTTAGAAACATAAAATAAAAAAAAATTATTTTTAAAAAATGTTCTTTAAAAAAATAAAAATAAAATATTTTAAAATAAACGTTTTAAGTTTGTTTTTTTAAAATAAGTTTTTATTTTAATTTTTTTTTTAAAAATTATTTTATATATTTAATGTGAAGTTACTGTTTTACCCCTTTAAAAATAAATGAAAATGGTAAAAAGAATTTGAGTGATCATGAGAAAATGTTATATGAAATTGGATAGTCATAGTGAAATGTTATATGAAATTAGATGACCTTAATGAAATAAAATCAAATTGGGTGATCATGGTGACACTAAATATAAAGTTAAGTGACCATGGTGAAACAAAATCAAGTTGAGTAGCTATGGTGACACCAAGTATGAAGTTGGGTGACCACTAGTGAATTTAACCCTAGATTAGGTATAATAGAATGAAATTTACATGGTTCTAAGAATTTTTGAGTCGAGCTTCTACAACATTTTTATAAGCTGAAAGGATCTACTTTCAAAGCAATATATAATAGTCTCAAATGAGTTTTATAAATTTTTCTATTTCGGGCAAAATAACATTTTTATAATTTTGGTGGGAAGCCAACGTCCAAATGCACCAAATGGAATATTTTCCAATGATTGACAAATGGCTAACATCCAACAACTAGCGGACAACAAATAAAATTTGTCCTCGTTCAACTGTCCCATATCTTTGCTCCCATCTTCAACCTAACAGATACATATATGCATATACAGATAGAGAGATCGTGGGTATTTTAAATTGGAATAGCTCAATGCTATGAGAACAAGAAGCCAAATTTCTCTAAGCTTTATTCTTGATTTGATGAGCAGGGAATTGATTGGATATTGAATATAATAACTTGGTGTTGCATGTTTCTGTAAATGGATAGCTTTAGAAAAGCCTATGGGGCGCTCAAAGACTCCACCACTGTTGGCATAGCCAAGGTCAATAGCGAATTCAAGGTGAATATATAAATCAAACACATTGATTGCATATTTAAATACGTGTACCCCAAATGGGATTTTTTAAAATTTCTTGATCAAGATTTTGGGCTTCATCTGCTGCATTTCTTGATGGGATTTTAATTTCATGGCCTAAATGTGTTAAAAGGATTTGGATATTGCAATTGTCAAGGCCACCAACCATGTCGAATGTCCCCCGAAAGAACGGCATGTTAGAAGTGAGTTATATCATAAATGATTGATAATATAATGTCAGTTCTAGAGGCTTTCTGCTTTATATATATAAAAGTTGATCCTACATTCATTTCTTGTTGAGTATTTATATATTCAATTTTCTCATTGCTTTGAAATTTTAACCATTTTATCCTCTATTTCTTCTCAGAAATTTTTGCTGTGACATCTGTATCTTGCCCGAGAGCTGATGTTGCATATTGCATCCATGCACTGTCTAGAAGACTGGCAAAGACGTGCAGTTGGATTGTAATTTTTCTCCTCATTTCTAATTTTGTGTGTAATTTTGATGGCTTTGTGTTGTCCCATGTCAAAAGGGATTTGTTAGCCATCTCCTTTGATGGCTTTGTTTTATATATTGGAAACTTTGTATTCTTATACATCGAATGCGTATTAATTAGGCATCCCCTATGGGCTTGCTTCGTTACATAGGAACCCCGTTTGTGGTTCGTGAGATAGTATCTTTTGGGCGATGTTTCCCTAACTCTTTCTTTTTCCCTCAAAAGAGTATTTGGCTGCTTATGTTGAGTATATATATTTGTACAGAGACTTTCATTTCAGCCTTGTGTATGTTAACATATGATTAATAATTCAGGTTGCTCTAAAGACATTGATAGTCATTCATAGGACATTAAGAGAGGGAGATCCTACCTTCAAAGAGGAGTTTCTATACTATTCTCGTAGAGGACATTTATTTCAAATCTCCAAGTTCAAGGATGATTCGAGCTCTCAAGGTAAATTAAAATTTGCACATGTTGCATTGTATTCATTTGTCAATCATTCTTCTCCTTTCCTTGTTTACCAGGAAAGAGAAGATTTTCAGAAGAAAGTCTCATTTTGATGTAGAATTGTTTTCTTAACATTCTGATAGCTCTGATGCAGCTTGGGATTGCTCTGCTTGGATCCGAACATATGCACTCTTTTTAGAGGAAAAACTCGAATGTTTTAGGACCTTAAAATATGATATAGAGTCGGAAAAATTGATCAAAACAGCTGCTGGAATATCTAAGGTGTGGTCTCTTGCACACAATTCAAATACTTTTTTCTCCAATTAGATTATACATAATGGTTAAGAGTAGATATAAAGTGGTCTTTGTTGCGTCAGATACGTAGTCGAACGCGGATCTTGAATGCTGAACAACTGTTGGAGATGTTACCTTCATTGCAGCAGCTTCTCTACCGCCTAGTTAGTTGCCAGGTAATGGTTGATAAGAACCCTGAAAGCCAGATAAGGTGCAGAAGCATAAATAATTTTTTTTACGCCTTCCAATCCAGTAACCAGAAACCAGGGGCATAGTGCTTTATAACACATAATAAAACTCACAAATAAGTCTTCCTTTCTTCGTATCACATGGCTAGTATCTGGCTTTTGATCCTTGGGGTCGATCTTTCTGAGTATCATTCAAGGACAACTACAAAGGTGTGTAGGCACCTTTCTTTTACAGTAATAGACTTAATATAGTGATATAGAAAAGGTGAAGTGCATGTTGCCTTGTAATAGTGGATAGTTAGTTCCCTACTAACTCGGTTACTTAGGCACTATGATGCCTCTTTGAACCTTGGCCTGCAGTTCTTGCTCTATTTGATCAGTCATTTTTGCGTTATCTGTATAAGCTATCTAATCTGTCAGAAATCTTGCAGCCCCAAGGAGCAGCTTGCTACAACTATCTCATCCAGTATGCCTTGGCCCTGGTATGCATAAGATCCTTCAAGGAATGTTTATTATGCAATACTAGATTGTACTGAGCAGAGCAACTGACATGATTTTAGCCTTTTCTTTTCTTTCTTAATATTATCTAGTACCGTGCAATCCACCATACCCAACATGTCATCAGTGTTTTACGTATGGCAAAACTTCTTTCTTTAATGCATGACCCCATGAGCATGGATGAGAAACTAATAGATTGTTACATTATTTTTCTAGATGCAAGTTTTGAAACCAATTACTACATTTAAACAAGTGTTCATTCTTTTGGGAAACACTATCAACCTTGTTTTCTAAATTACAACTGAGTGATACAAAATTGTGATCATATAGGTATTGAAAGAAAGCTTCAAAATATATTGTGCGATCAACGACGGGATCATTAATCTTGTTGACATGGTATTTTCCTTTATGGAATTTTGAGACTATCTTCCCTACATTGAGAAACTATCTCAAGATGATTAATTTTTTTGTAGTATTTTGATATGGCTAAACATGATGCTGTCAAAGCTCTCAATATTTACAAAACAGCAGCTAAACAGGTATATTCCTTTGCTTCATGTCAGGATCTCATATTTCAACATGTAAATTAACGTACATGACAAGTATTCCATAGACAAGATTGCTGATCTTTATATTCATTTTGTCTTTTTCACTCGTTTCTGTAGGCAGAACATCTAGCTGATTTTTATGACTTCTGCAGAACTTTGGACCTTGCTCGTACCTTTCAATTCCCAATCTTGAGACAGGTTATTTTTATTGTATAATTAAGAGTCCATAAGAAATATTTGTAGTCTAATGACAGATTTTGAGTGTAATTTTCTTCAATCCACAGGCTCCTCCCTCGTTTCTTGCAACTATGGAGGAATATGTAAGGGAAGCACCTCAGACAGGTGCAATGTCAAGTAAGAGACTGGTGCGAAGCTCACCTAACTCACTTTAGGAAGTTTTCAGAACATAAGATTTTCAAGTTTTATCATCTTCCACAACAGTGACAAACTAAGCTTTGTTGGCTATATGAATCATTTTTCATCTTTATTGTTTCCTACCATTAATAAATTTATTCTTGATCATAACAATCATCACCATTTCATTAACTGATGATGCAGTTAATGAAATTGTGATGATCAGTTAATGAAATGGTAATGATTGTTATGTTGATCAACTTGCATCACTTAACTACACGTACATGCAAATTTTTATGTTTCTCAAATAAGGTGCTTTTAAGCTTTGCCAAACATGCTATTAGTCAAGGATTAATAACAATTTGCATGAAATTTGTTATTGTTAATAATAGGAGTATGAAGAGTATCCAAAGCCAGAAGAAGAGACTCAGAAACCTGAAGCATCAACCCCCGAAGAAAGCGAAAATCTAGTTGCAGAAGTTGGAAGTGAAGAAGAGCAGGTTGATGCACTAGAGGAATCTCAGACTGAATATGAAGAGGAAAAGGGACCACAAATATCAGCTGAAGAGCCTGTTGATCTGCTGGTAACCTTTCTCTTTTTGCATTTTCTTGTTCCATTATGAGGCTCGATTAAAGCAGTTTCTAAATTTTGTATACTAAACATAAATTTTCTCAGGGTCTGAATGAAGTAAATCCGAAAGCCCCAGAATTAGAGGAAAGCAACGCATTGGCTCTTGCCATTGTTCAACACGGTGAGTTATATTGAATAACTGAATACTTTTTGAATTGGACTAGTCCAAGACTCATAAGAAGCACATCCAAGATGGTGACATATTTTTATTAAACTATTATGATCAGTAAATGACCCAAATAAAATCACCTTTCATGATTGTTGAATTCACCATTTAGTGAACCACCTCATCCAAAAGCTTGAGTTTTCTTAGAGGGAACACATATATTTAGATTTAGTCTTCAACACAACCCTAACATTCATGCCATATTCATTTTTTCATCAAAGACATGTGCACAATTTCCATAAATGGGTAGCCATGTATTTGAACTCAAGACCATGTTGAGTCATCTCATCTAAAAGCTTAAACTATTATATATGAAATGTTTATTTATTTAAATTTAGTATTCAACAATATTTACTTTCTAGGCAAAAATATCTGATAATCAAATAACATACTGCACTTAATCTTTCCTCGCTGAATGAATTAATTATTCTTGAAGTACGGTCGGGATTATATGAGTCAATTGTTATTGATTTTGTTGCCTATTTGTTTGTTCATGCATATTTCTGAAAATGTAAAATCGCTGTCTGAAATACTTTTGTAGGCAATGAAGGACTTCCAATGCATAATGCATGGAGTGAAATAGGAAAAACTTCAGGATGGGAGTTGGCACTAGTTACTGCACCAAGCAACATTAAAAGTCAGGTGGCAGATACCAAAATGGTTTGTTCTCTCATCTTCAATTTACTTCTGTATGAAGGCCGTGATTCCTTTTTTTTTTTCACCAGAAGTAATTAAAACTTGTATTCTTCCAAATAACCAAAGTTTGGTCTTTGTCAAGATTGGATATAGTTCTATTTTGCATTGACATCATTTTGAGTTTGCCTTGCACTTCCTACGCGTTATGTGATATGCTGACTTCTTTTGTTAACAATTTTGCCATGGAATAATACCAGCATTCATTCTCTTTAATGGATCGGTTTATGGACTGGCATCAGAAAGGTTGACAATTTTAAAACATCCTTCTCTTCCTCAGTCTCGTCTAGCACAGTTTAGTCCAACACAATAGAACGCCCTCAGGAGTTTGTTGCTAAGATATCCATCATAAGATCAGTACTTCTGCGTGATAGTTCTAAACCATTTTGTCACCTGTATTAGGCTGGGGGGTTCGACAAGCTATTGCTCGATAGCTTATATGAAGATGATTCTGCCCGGAGACAATTACAGCTGCAGAATGCAGGCTACAATACCAGCTATGGACACGAAATGGCCGTACCAAATCCATTGGATCAACAAGACCCCTTCACCATGTCGAATAACTTTGCGCCACCAATAAATGTGCAGATGGCGTATATGTCCCAGCAACAGCAAATGGTGATGCAACAGCAGAATCAAACGATGATGCAGCAGCAAAATATGATGGTGCCCTATCAACATACAACTCAATATTCTCAATCACAAATGCCACAAATGGGGTCTTCAAACCCGTTTGGAGATCCCTTTGTCTATCCACAGAGTGCTATGCCACCACAGGGAAACCATACATTACTTTAGAGGTCGGATTTCTCCTTCTATTCATTCTTATTTTTCAATTTTTCAGTGAGAAGTTAGATATTGTAGCTTTTGCACTAGTCGGTAAGCACATTGTAACGATTACTTTTGAATTCCACATCAATTGTGGATGGCCTGCCTTGTGGGCTGATAAGCATATTGGGTTCCCTCCCGCTTAAGAGTCCGTTATAAGAGTGAGTTCTATGATTATATCCAAGTTCGTGTAACTCATTCCTTGCCTTTTCTTTTTTACTTGGTTCAATTTAATTCGAGAGAAAAAAACAGACAAGGTTACAATACCGACTGTTTCTATTCAAAGTAGTCTAATATTATTTTTGAATTCTCTTGCTTCATCTCCGCATCTGTACATTGTTGTGGGACGGAAGACATGACTGATAACATTAATAAAGCATGTGGAACAATGTCTTCAGGTTCGAATTTGAGAATTTGAGAGAGTCTTGATTCAAAATATCCCGCCATTTTTCTACTAACATTTTCATGTCGAAATTAACTTCAAATTCGATGAAACTCTATGCCTTCGATCCCTATATTAAGGGCGTGTTCGGTAGGGATTAAAATTGAAAAACTAGCTGTTATTGTTGACTTTTATTAAACGAGTGAGACCTAATAACGACTATATTTTTAATTTTAATTGGATTTTAATCACTCTCAAACACGCTCTAAGAGACAAAGTAATATCCAAGAAAAGGCTTTTTTATTTCTAGTAAAAATTTACCAGGCAAATTTGCCATGCAGTGCCGGGCCTGGACGCGTCTAGATATTATCTTCATCTCTAAGACAGTGCTCACATCTGGGCAGTAGAGCACCACTTTAACTTCCTCGAGATTGACTTTCTCTGGATGGTAATACAGTTTTGCTTAACAAAGTTATATACTGGTGGATTCGGTCTGTATATTTTTTTGAAGAACATATTCCGAAACAAGAATAAATCAGAATCAAGTAAATATTTTTTCCCTACAAAAATGTCTGTTAATTTACTATTAAGTGGTTTTTCATTTCTAATTCTTTGACTGCATTGGTCATAAGGAGTAATGTTGGATGTATTACGGAACTTTTATCCTCACGTGGGACAATTCCAAGGAGTTAAAAGGGAAAAGAAAGAGATGCAGTGTTGTTGTGGTGTAATGTAATTAGTGTACGATGTCAATTAAATGAGGAGTAAAGTGAATCTTGTTAAGAACGAATATAATGCTTCGTTTAGACATTAATTCCAATCTTGTTAAACTTATATATCATTTCATAGACCCAAATATACGGAATTAACCAATAAAAAGCAACACATCGCTTATTTATTGTTTCTAGATGATTAAGGTTAAATACAATTTGAACCATAAGTTAAACGATCACAATCACATAGATCAAAACCAAAAAAGTAAAAAAAATACCAGAAATTGATGATGGAGTAAAACCCTCGAAGAGCTCTTCACAGTGATCAAAAACTTTCATGCAAGCCTTGTCAAAAAGATCCACTAGAAAATTTAACTTACAATTGGTTGAGACAATGTTAAACCTTAGCCGACTTTGATCATATAATTTATAAATCGCCGAAAAACCTCTTTGATCGTGCGATTCGTACTTTCCAACAATTCTGGACTACTTTTCCCTCCACATGGATCAGCAAGAACGAACTCATTTCAGGGCGCTAGAACTCCAAGTGCCTCTTCTCCAACTTCAAAACTCTCAAGGCTTATAAGTAAAGGTAAGAATTTTTGGTGTTTGATCTTTAAATCTTTTGTGTTTTGATCTTTGGTTGAAACGAGAGATTATGGAATTTGTAATTGATATCTGAAGATATTCTCTTGTATAAAACAAAGGCTCAACCAATGGCAAAATATTGTTTTGGATAAATTATGAAGAATTAATCTTGTGATTGAATCAAGAGATCTTTGAAATGTGATTTGGATCTTCAATAATATAATTTTTAATATGAAATAATGATTCAATATGCTTCAGGACGGGCATATGCTTGGGTATATATAATAGGTAGTGTTGAGGTTGAATATAATTGAAAAATCAGCTTAAAATCGCGAATTAGGATTTTCTAAACGTAACCACAGCTCGAGCGCTGCTCTCACGCCTAGGGAGCGGTGACTCCGCCGTTCAAGCGCTAAGGTCGCACCAGTGCCCTTGTTGTGAGCGCCGATTTGGTATGCAGCGAGCGGTGACATGCTGACTTTTTCTCCCTGATCAATATTTGACATATTTGACTCATTCATGACCTATGCTACCAATCCTTAATTATTTTGATTTCAATTACAACTCGATAACTCGTGATTTTGCACACGAAAATTACCAATTACAATTTTGAATATAACAAATGTAAAGCGTCCGAATTATCGTTCTCGCGAATAATATCTATTGAAAGATAAATTTAACTATTCCTAACTCTTACTTGATAAAACAAACATTCATGACAAGATTTTTGAGTAAACTAAGATTAACTAAAGAAAATAAAAGCAAGGAAATGTAATTGCTCGTTAATATGATGGTTAAAGCGTCATCACTCATGATTTCACCTTAGTTATCACTCTTTAATTTTTCTCCTCAAATTCAATTCCTAAAGTTGTACTCGGTTGAATTCACTAATTAAATAAATTTACTTGTCTCCAGTTCAAATCAATCTCATCTACCTAAGTAAACTGACAATATTTATGTAAATTTGAATAAGCCTCATTAGACGCATTAAATTACCTAGGTATTCAATTAAAGACCTTGACAAACAATAATAAATTAAAGAGGAAATCACACCCACACAGGTATTTAAAATTTCCAATTCAAAAATCAAGTTTGGAGTTTATTTACACAAAAATCAGATATTTCATTTTAAATATTAAATATTAATTCATTTTTATCTAAATTTAATTACCCAAACCCTAAAAATCAAAAATTCATTTACCTCTCTCTCTCTCTCTCTCTCTCTCTCTCTCTCTCTCTCTCTCCCTCCCCCTCTCCCCCCCTC
>CAIGRQ010327570.1:0-13062 GCA_903798375.1 Fraxinus sp. D2006-0159
TTCAAGTTTGAAGCAGATGAAAAATGAAACTGTTTTTATCTGTGTTTGAGTAAAATGATAAAAAAAGTGATTTGATTTAAAAATTTTAAGTGAGAAATGTTTGGAATTCTTTATAACTTAAAATCGTATTATTGTTTTTTAAACAAAACCATATTTTTGTAATTGTGTAGTTTCGTCTTTTATGCCTTAAAAGGCTATTGTGGTGAATGTTAAAAAAAAATTGATCAATGTGGAAAATGACATGTTTGACGTGGCCAAGCTAAAAAGTACCTCGTAGAATGAGGCCCGTGTAAATCCGAGGCCCTTCATTTCGAGGCTTTGATGCTATCCGAGGCCCAAGTAACTTCAAGGCGCCCTCCTACGTCTGAGGCTCCTGAGCTAGTGACAGTTCAAGTGCAAAGATTGAACTCATGATGAAGATCTTATTCGAATGGTTGATGTGACCTTTGTAAAAAGTGTATTTGTGTTATATCTTGTCAATGTAAGAATATTAAATGCTTTGAAAGTTAGGAATGTCAACTTGATGGCTATGACTTGATGCTTCGGCCGATGAGATGAGGCCAAGTGAAATTGGATCCAAGGGTCACCAGTTCATTTGTAACACTATAAATACCTCCACTATGTAACAATTGAAAACTAATGGAACTCTAAATACTTGAAGTAAATTTTTTGAGGTCAACAACAAACAATAATACTCCATCCGTCCCAAAAAGATAGTCCTATGGTTATTTTCACACAGATTAAGAAATGGTAGTTAGTATAGTTAGAGTATTAAATTTTACTATATTTTTCCATCTATACCCTTTATCTCTTATCTAGGTAGTTGGTGTTTATTATATCAAGATATATTAAATAAGGGTATATGTGAACATGAAAAAATTAATACATGTTTAAAATGGAAATAAGACTATCTTTTTGGAACGGACAAAAATAGTATACAGGACTATCTTTTTTAGACGGAGGGAGTAATAATAATAATATTGAGAGTACACTGTAGCAAATTCAAAAATGAAAATATTTAATTTATCTTAAATTTGTGTCGGGNAATAGTATACAGGACTATCTTTTTTAGACGGAGGGAGTAATAATAATAATATTGAGAGTACACTGTAGCAAATTCAAAAATGAAAATATTTAATTTATCTTAAATTTGTGTCGGGAGGATAAAATGAATAGAAAACCGTGAGTGGTGGTAGACACACAAAACAAAAACCTTATCCACAATTCACTAATAGCACACCATTGGAAAATTGGAATCCTCCAAAATTCTCATTAAAAATAATCTTCCCAACACACTATTACATCAAGCTAAAATATCTGTCCTGTCGTAAATATAAAAAATTGCTCAGTTACGCGGGGAATTGTACAATCTGTTCATAACTTATTGATCAAGTTGTAAGTTAATTATAATTTTTTTTTTTAAAAAAAGCGAGTAATCCTCAACATTTCATTTTTGGATTAGATAAAGAAGTAAATCTCTTAGGTTCGTTTGATAGGCAAATGTGAAAAGAAATTTCAATTTCATAATAGTTGGAAAATAAAAATTCACAAAACCCATAAGAATTCGTTTTCCATGAAAACAAAGAAAATGCAGTTTAAAGTGATTGTACCTGTAATTCGATTTCCATTTTCACGTTGCAATCAAACGATCAAAATGGAATTCATTTTCCTCAAATATAATATTTTGCATGGTAAACGTGGTATTCAAACATGGCCTTATAGTACGATACTAAGACGAAATGTCAAGATAGCTCAAAATGATAATACATCAACTTGACCAAATCGTTGCAAAATTACTAATTTGGCCATGTCAAGATAGCTCAAAATGATAATGAGATATGCTACGGTGCCCGGGTTGGTGATCGGGCCAAGTGACAGGGGGGCCATGTGGCGCCCCCCTATTGGAAGGTCGCCTGTCGAGCCCGGGCTAAGTATCTTTAGCCAATGATAATTTACTTGTCAAGATGCAAGTTAATTTAGTTAATTATCAAGATTTAAAAAGAAGCAAGTGGACTAAAGTAGTCATTGATTCACAACAAGTCCTCGATCGTCACAAATCTTTTTAATTTATTTTAAATGTTCATGATTCTCACGTGTGTAACATCATAAAATTAGGGTTTCATGTGTAACTTTAACTAATATTAAAAAATTCTAAGTGAGACGTGTTTTCCATAGCCACGTGAAATATTTTTCTTAAAATTTAACTAAAGTAATAATCAAAATTCAGTTAAATAAGAAATAAATATTTTTTTATAGCATGTTTAGCACGATATTACTTGCACAAATTTCAAGTTAACTCGAAATGATAACACATAAACTCGCTCAAATTCATTACACGAGTTTGTGTGTATCGATTCTCCCTACAATTTCTCAAACTTTTTCTTAATGGAAAAATGGAGACGGACTTTTGCTACTGAACAAAGTAAATTTTAATTGTTTGAAAATATGAATCATTGTGCACGTCATGCACTTGAAAGCTATGAATTGTAATTTTATATTAGAAAATAATGTCCTTAGAAATTGGTTTGCCATTTTTCAGCTTTTTGCTTGTTTGATAGGCAAAATTTTATTGGCAAATGATTTTCCATCCAACCCCTCACGTGACCCTTTTTTCTTTATTTTCATTGAATTAGTTTTCTCACCACTTTGGTGGGAAAATGATTTTCCAATTTTTATTTTTATTTTTTGGCAATGGAAACAAATTCTCCCCAATTATAAAAATTCATTTTTTTTTTCTTTTTTAATGAACAATTTTTATGAAAAATGAAGTCAAACGAACATTAAAAGATCCAGATTTTTAACAATTTTCAAGTGAAAAATTATACCAATCAAATACAATTAATTGATAATTCTCAATAAAACAAGTTCTAGATAATTCAATTCTCTAAAATTCATTTTATTTCCACTCAAATGTCATTCTTGCAATTAAATGAACCAAAAATAATGTTTTGATGGGACCCATTATTCCTTCCCCCCAACGCTGCTAATTGCTTTATTAATTCTACCAATCATGACTCTACACAAATAAATTTAGTGACGAGGACGTAATATTATTGGACAATTTAAAAAATAAAAAATAAAAAAACTTAACCACACGTGCCTTCAACGCAGCACTTGTCAATAACCCTGTCTCCATAGCTTGTTTGAGCAGCATTATTCTAATTCTAATGTTATTTACTCCAAGATAATGAATTAAAAAATAATCAACCAAATCAAAAGGGCAAAATCGTAAACTCACATTCGTCAAAGTCCTCGCAAATAATCTGATCCCAAATTTTCAAATTTAATTTTTTTAACAAAATAATTTTCAAAGTGGTAGTTATTTTGTTCAGTCCCTCAAGAAATTCTGGCTTCTAGTCAGGGAAACTATAATACGATATATATATACATATAGATACAGAGAGAGAGAGAGAGAGAGATCAAATGGGGAGAGCGTTTGTGTATGCAATATTGGGAGGAGGAGTGGCAGCTGGATATGCAGCCCATGAATTTGTTAAAAGAGGCGTTCCTCATGGTGAACTCTGCATCATATCTGAAGAATCGGTATATTTCTCTATTTATTATTTCGATATTATTTAGTGGTTTTTACTCAATTTATTAGGCGATAATTTTTATTTTTGCTGTTTGCATTTTGTTCTTGAACTTGGGTATGGTCTAATTCTGAGTTCAATTATGGAGTTTAGAATTTGAATATGATATTTTAGTTTTTTATTTTGTTTATATTTGCTTATTTTTCTAAATTATATGAATTCTTAATATGCATTTCTATAAGTTTTTTTCTCTAATTGCATCAGGGAATTATTGACTTGAGAAATTCGGCATATGGCTTTGGCTGAAATTTTAGTGTATCTGGATATGCCTGGGCAGTACCGAACATGTCGTTAGGAGTCGTGCTTGTATTTTGAGAATTGTGATGCTGTGGAATTGTGAAAGTCGAGTTTTCAATGGAATATTGATGATAGTAGATGCTCCATATCTACTAAAAGATGAGCTCCTAACTCAAGATAAAGATAAAGGGTCTAAGTCACCAGATTATACTCCATTTATTGACAGTTCGTTAGCAAAAAAAACTCTTTAAGGAGCACTGGGATAAGAATTTAGCATTTGGATTAGCGTAACAAAGCTCTCCCTTCATTTGGACTCTGAATTCAGCTTCTCAGCATCAAGTTTGAGTTTTAATAGTATTATTTATATATCATATATAAAATTGACAGTACTTCCCAAAAGCAGTTTCAGAGTTGGAATAGGTTGACTCATTGAACATGTACCAAAAGAGTAAATAAATTATAAACAAGTAAAGGTTGACTCATTTGATTTTGTAGTTCTTGTGCATTTATTTTTCCCTTCTGGAATTTTTGAAACTAGGGAAATTCTGCGAATACATGAAATCTGAGAAGTTAATGGGTTGTTAGGCACCGAGAGAAAATCCTAAAACAATTGTTAAATGTGCCAGTTTCATGGCACATTTTCTGTTTACTCATGAATCTTGATGTTTGCCAGTTCATCCCGATTTTTTAATTTACAATAGATATAGATAATAATTTTATTAAATAATTGATATACTTTCTTGGTTCAAGACATTCTAATGTGCTTGAGGGAAAGTAGTGAAGTCTTGAGAGAGGCACTCTATCAATATTGCTTTAGCTTATTACTTGGATAAATTATTGATTCTAGTACACTTTTTGCAGGTTGCACCCTATGAAAGGCCTGCATTAAGCAAAGGTTATTTACTTCCAGAAGGTAATTTCTCCCCTTGTGATTCCTGAATAAATAAGTGTCTCAGATTCCTCCACTAGTCATAAAGTGCTTCTTACTAGCCAATATATCGTGAAGGTTTAATACAATTCTGTCTCTTTTTGGAATAATGCAAGGATCAATAGTCACAGAGTTAGTAGCCTTTCATTAGTTGGAGATTCAGATGTCCCCTTTAAAAAATTCACTACTCTAAGAAAATATTCTATTGGATGAATATTGGTGCTGTTACTGGAAAATTGTTCCAATGTCTGACCTTTGATTTCATCTTGTGTTATTAAGCTATGTTTTCCTTGAACTAAAGGCATAATGCAAATGAAGCGACCATTTAAGTTTCCGCTCCTTTCCTACAGTCAAGCTGAGCTCATGCAACAAGGGTTTAGACCAGCATCAAGTGAGGTCACTTCGCAACGAGAAAAAAGAGATTCACTAATGAGCAATTTCAAAAATTATGCAGCGATCTTTTATTTGAACTGTAGAAATGCTTCAACGGGTAAAATCTAGGTTGTGGCCGGGCCTTATATAAGTCAATCGATACATTCCATTGTTTTTAAGGCGTTACACTCCTTATAATGGAGAGTTAGTCCCTGCACTCTTATACAATGACAATACTACTGCAGTTTTTCTTAAATAATTAATTTCGGGTAAAATACTTTCGGAGCATGTTTGTCTATTTCATTTATTCTTTTCTATTCTTTGATGCGCTTATGCTCCTTTTGTAATGTCAATCTGTGAGAAAATGAGAATTCTACACTCTATGTGACTTAACCCTTTGTATTTGTTATAGATGCAGATCCAGCTCGTCTCCCTTCATTTCATTGTTGTGTAGGTTCCAATGAGGAAAAGTTAACCCCAAAATATTATAAGGAACATGGTAATTCTACCTCATGTTCTGGCTTATAATTTATATTTCTGAAGGAGTCATTAGATGTCATGAGTTTTTGTACTTGGGTGATATGTAAAGCAAGTGCCGTAATAATGTTCTTCTATCTTATCATTGTGCATTCTTTTGGTCCTCCATGTTTCCTATTGGTTCTATGGCCATCAAATGAAACTATCATCATGTAATTGAACTTTTGTTGGATACAGTTTATAGTTGGCTTCCAACAAATATATTAGGGTACATGATTTCTTCCTCGAAGACACATGGAATTCTCGTAAATACTAAATAGATGGCATGGAGATTTGACCATAGGACATTTGCTTGCTGTAATACCATGCAAATTGCCTCATCTAAAAGCTCAAGCTTTTTAGTGGTAGATGAATTTATTGATGTAAATTTTATATTTGACAGTATATTCACTTCTTCTGCAAAGAATAATTTATTATATTCAGGGTCAGATACTATCAAAAATTTCTCGTAACATTCTTATTTTAGACGAGACTGGAGAAATCAGAACTACTTGTAAATGAGTTTATGATTTCTGTTAAAAAATGTGATGAAGACAGCATTCAGTTAGACCTTTCATTTATATCTTCGAGGCTAATTTATCACCCATGGTACTCGAGACAATGAACTGCTTCTAGAGTGAGGTGATTTGTGCCCTTCCCAGATCACAATCTTTTCTAATTGATTTGTCTGGGACTGACTTCCATGCAACGGTAGCCTCACGATAACTTTTTACCGGAAGTAGTAGAAAAAGATCTTGATATCAGTTTCAAAACTATAACTTTCTCATTTTTTCTGGTTTATTTTGGAGATTATTTTAACTCACCAAGATATTGTATTTCATTAATTTCTTTCTCCGAAATGTAATTCTTTAGGTATTGAATTGATTCTTAATACACAAGTTAAGTCTGCTGATGTGAGGCGCAACACCCTACAAACTGCGACAGGAGAAACCATAAGCTACAAAATTCTCATTGTTGCAACAGGTGCTCGGGTATTGAAACTAATCTTTTCTGTTTACCTCTGTTGCACTCGATAAACAGATTATTTAATCATGGCCCAAATTAGGGAAGATATTTTCCTCTGAAAAACAGGAGAAATACAGGAGAAAAGGCATTCCACCTATTTTAATTTAGAAGTTTTTAGCACACCTTCTTGATTGGCGAAGAAAGCATTGTTCTGTTTCTCTTTAATATTTGGAACTACTGTAAAACGAATGGATCAAGATCCATGAGATTATCAATATCTTTTCAGAATGAAATTTATGAATAAAAATATTTATAAATATAATGCATATATGTCAGATAAATATGTAGTTAAGGACCTTTTATAGTTGTACAAGGAATCCCTAATTCAAATTGAAATTTACAATGATCGATACACGGTCCTTTGTATTGATTATCGAATTAAAGAAGGAATCAACAAATTTTTCCACTCTGATTGATTGTCACGTTATTACTTATTTTAGCCTTTGAAGCTGGAAGAATTTGGGGTGAGTGGATCTGATGCGGCTAATGTGTGCTACTTACGAGATATGGCGGACGCAGAAAGGCTTGTAAATGTCATGCAATCCTCTAGTGGTGGAAATGCTATTGTAATTGGTGGAGGCTATATAGGAATGGAATGTGCTGCATCTTTGGCAATAAACAAATTAAATGTCACTATGGTTTTCCCAGAGGCACATTGTAGTGAGTAATTTTATTTGCTTTCCGCTCTTCTACTTCAATTCCAGTTTTAGTTTTTGAAGCTCTATTATGTGGTCAAATGTAGTTGCAACACAAATATCCAATAAGATACATTTATGGCATGTTTGGTAAGATGAACAAGACAGTATTAAGAAAGAAAAATAAGCTAAAATTTTGTCTATTATAGTGTACTACGTACCTAAGGAAGAAATATAAGATAAAATATTGTCCATGGCACACTGTGTACCAAACATTTCCTTAATGAATTGAGATGTATCCTTTTGTTCTTCTTTTTCTTTGTTTTGAGAAGGATGGGGAGACAAATTGATAATACACAAGACCTCATTATTCTGAATCAGATATTGGTATTAGAACATCCATTATTTTCTAGAGTCAAAATATTAATGGCCCAAAAATGTGGGATTGGATCCTGGCTTGCAGCGTTGATTTTCAAGTCAGGACAAAGTGTTACTTATTTGCACTGGAGGCTATGTTCATTAAATTTCTTGTGCACATTCTTCCATCATTTATTTTATTTTATTTTATTTTTGTCTTTTTTGGTGTAGTGGCCCGTTTATTTACCCCCAAGATTGCCAGTTACTACGAAGAATTTTACAAGTCCAGAGGAGTGAAGTTTATCAAAGGAACTGTGTTGACGTCATTTGATTTCAACACTGATGGGAAGGTAACTGCTACAAGAAATAGCAATTTATTGCCGTTAAATGTTCTTGGCACTGCTCAACTGTAGCACAACGATAACATGAATAAGCACTTCGGCTAAGCCCCCCCCCCCCCCCACACACACACACACACTTTTCAATCTCAAATTTGATGGTTGTGACATAGCCCCTAAAAAGGAAAATAAAATTTCACTACAAAGAATTTCATCGGATCATAAAAGTAGGCCCAGCAGAGTGATATTGGCTTTTCATGACTGCTTTTCGTTCCCCTTATCTTTTTGCAATTTTACTATGTTTCCATAATCCGTACTAATTGCATTATTGAAAAACTTCCGTTACAGGTCACTGCTGTTAATCTCAGAGACGGAAGTAAGCTTCCAGCAGATATGGTTGTGATCGGGATTGGCATCCGTCCGAATACAAGTTTGTTCGAAGGCCAATTAACCTTGGAGAAAGGGGGGATCAAAGTGAATGGAAGGATGCAATCAAGCAACGGCTCGATCTATGCTGTTGGGGATGTCGCCGCATTTCCAGTCAAAATTTTTGGAGAAGCACGAAGACTTGAGCATGTTGACTGTGCACGTAAGTCGGCAAGGCATGCTGTTGCTGCAATCATGGAACCAGAAAAGACAGGTGAATTCGACTACTTGCCATTCTTCTACTCGAGGGTCTTCACATTGTCTTGGCAATTTTACGGGGACAATATCGGGGATGTTTTCCATTTCGGGGATTTCTCAGGAAAGACATTCGGAGCCTATTGGATACATAATGGGCACCTAGTCGGTTCGTTCCTCGAGGGTGGAACTAAAGAACAGTATGAGGCTATAGCTCAGGCTACAATGCTGAAACCTGCAGTTGAAGACGTAACTGAGCTCGAGAGGCAGGGTTTGGGTTTTGCTTTGTCCATGAGTCGGAAACCTCCCCCATCTGAGGCTATTAATGTTGGTGGGTCGGGTCTGGTTCTGGATAAAAAACCTATATACGCATGGCATGCAACTGCTGGAGTTATTGTAGCTGCGTCTGTAGCATCCTTTGCTTATTGGTACGGTAGGAGGCGAAGAAGGTGGTGAAAATATTGTTTTTGACAGCATTGCATACGAAGAATTCGAGAAATCCTATACTGCAATGCTTATATTGTAGCATTTTTAGAAGATCGAGAACCATAAATGCTCAATTTTACTTTATAATTCCATCTCTGAGCAGGATATGGCTCAAATTATTGTTCTCAGGGACAAATCCTTCACATGATCTATACATATTGTTTCACATATATGGCTTCAAATCTTGGTCTAGATTGAATTGGTCAGAAGACCATTGAAATGTAGTGCTTGTTGCAACATATTAGTATATACATTCTGCAAGAACTCACCACAGAATCATGCCTTCCTCTTTGTAAACATATGTGTGTATACAACATAGAATTCCATTGGATAACTTGCATAATACGATTGTGGCAATCATTTCATTTACACAGCTCAAACATTTAAGTAGGTGATGGAAGGGATGGCCATTACATTAGCACGAATAACTTCATCAAAAACCTCTCCATAGACCTTCTCACATAATTTGAGGCCCGTTGAATCAAAGAGAACCTAAAAGGGTTGTGAGTTGTGACTAACCCCCGTTGGGGTTCAATTATAAAAAAAATTATTTTTCATCAAATTACTACAAATTATTCCAATAAAATAAATTTAAATTTTCCCCATTTCTTAACATTCTCCAAAAAAATCACTATCATACTCATCTTCGGAAAAAAAAAACCAATGAGGCTCTCAAATAGATTCTTAGCCTTCGAAACTGCAAAGACTTATTATCTAAATATGATATCTACAACAAAGGAAGGGCATTTGGTCTAGTGGTATGATTCTCGCTTTGGGTGCGAGAGGTCCCGAGTTCGATTCTCGGAATGCCCCCTTAGCTTTTTTGCATTTTCATCTAATTTTTGGGTTTCAGCATTCTGCGTGTCTATGTCTATAGGCCCATCCAAATTTTAGCCATTTCCGTCTATACTTGAATTACGCAAATTTCTTCTGCCATCACTGAACTTTAAGAAAATATTAATTAGGTCTTTAAATTTTAATTTAGTTTTGAATTTCAGCTGTCATGTTTCGTTATTTATTATTCTCCAAATTCGCATGCCACACAAAAATTATTTAGAAAACAAATTATGATACCAAAGTAATTTCATGGGGTTGTTTGCAGAAATGGTCCCTACTGTTTGCACTTGCTGCAGATTGAGGACTTAACCTTCATTTTTGTATTGGATCCTTATTTCAACCTTTAACTGCGTATTTGGTCCATTAACTAGTTTTTGTTCAATTTTCCCCGTAAGAAGGGGCATTGGTTTTTCTAGAAATTAGTGAAGAAGAGGTACCAAAATAGAGATATTATATACATAAATGTGCATATTATGCACATTATTTGACAAGAAAGACCAATAAATAAAGTGATAAAAGACGAAATTACTCTTGTGAAAAAACCTATGTGCATTGGATGCATGCCTTTATCTAAAAGAAAGAACCAATTGCACAAGCGAAGGTTGAAATAGAAATTCGAATGCCAAAACCGAAAGGATGTCTTCAATTTGTAGCAAGTGCAAGATAGAGACTATTTGTGAAAAAAAAAAAAAAAAAGCCAATTTTCATCATATGAAATACAACACGTGATGGAGTGGTGAAATTTGAAACCAAGTTAAAGTTTATAATCCAATGTGAAACTAAAGTGAAGCTTAGTGACCAAATTGAGATAAATTAGTGACCAAAAAGCTAATTGGTTTTTTCTTTGAAACTTTAGTGACCAAAGATGAAATTTACCCTAAATTGGAATACAAAATTGCCCTCAAATTCACACATTCAACCAAACTTCACCTCCTTATCCTATCTACTTCTTCCTTACACTCCCACTTTGTCTCACTAAATTCAACAATGGCTTCCACATTATCCTCAATTACCCTCCGTCCATCATCTTATCCTGCACCCTATGCCGCTTATCCTGCGCATCCCTCAGCCACATTTCCAAAACAATCCATTGAATTCCCCCAAAAAACCAACCCCAATCCCCGCTGTCGCAGCCGCGCCACCTTCCTTCGCCCCCTCGCCGCCGTAGAAGCCCCCGAGAAGGTTGTCGAGCTCGGTGACCAGATCTCTAACCTGACCCTTGCTGATGCTCAGAAACTCGTCGAGTACCTCCAGGACAAGCTCGGTGTTTCTGCTGCTTCCTTCGCCCCCGTAGCCGCGGTCGCCGCTCCCGGCGGCGCGGGAGTAGCGGAGGCTCCCGCTGCGGTGGAGGAGAAGACGGAATTCGACGTAGTTATAGAGGAGGTACCGAGCAATGCTAGAATTGCTACTATTAAAGCAGTTAGGGCTTTGACTAATTTGGCATTGAAGGAAGCCAAAGAATTGATTGAGGGATTGCCGAAGAAATTTAAGGAGGGAGCTTCAAAAGATGAAGCTGAAGAGGCGAAAAAGCAGCTCGAAGAGGCAGGTGCTAAAGTTTCCATTGCTTAGTTTTTTCAATTAATTGTGATAAATTTTGAATGAATAGTTGTAGATGCAGTGCAGTGAATTCGATTTAAAGCAAACATTCCATTACAAATTCTGTGTTTGAACTGAACTGAATCTGTACTACTGTACATGTGTGGTTGATGAAAATGTGTTAATTCCTGGGAAGATAATTAATTGGTTATAAGCAGTGCTGTAGAATGCGCACATATGGTTCACATATAATCGATTCGTTTTCGAAACAACTGGCTATGCGCATGATAATGTCACTGACGTCAAATTGCGTAACATTTGTGTTAAAAATTAACCTAGCCAAGCTTAGCCAATTTTTGTAACTTAACAAAATGAGTAAAATATCAGTTTAAGTGGTATTAATGTGACATTAAATAAGATGTACAATTAAATGATTTATTTAAATGTACATATCATTGAACTTATCACATTACACGTATCTAAATCGGTGTTGAAACACTACTGATATTAAATAGCATTATTCTAAAAAAAATGCAAATTGAGCCCAAAAAACATTAAACCCAAATCACCCAAACCATGAATTATATGTAGCAATATGTGGGATCTTGACGTTTAACAAAATAAAAAATCATTCTTTTTGTTGAGATGCAAACTATCTACGCAAGCCTCATCCTCTTTCTTCTTCGATCTTTCTGTAGTTTTACTAGTAAGCGAAGCTAGTAATGAATAATATTGAATTGATTATTGTTGTGATGACGATGAAGAGTTTAATTATGGTATTCTATCAATTATAAGAGGTAATAGAAATTATCGAGTTGAAATAATGAAGTCTGATAAAATGAATTTACATTGGATGACACGGAAGATGACTTTGATGTACATGAGTTTGAATTGTAATTCGATAGAGTTAGAAATTATTTAGGAGTTTTTAAATTGATATTCGTGTCTAATCTAATTGTAGAAATTGATTACCAATTAATTGTAACATTTATAATTTCAAGTACTATATTTTTGTTAAAAAATTGAAGAATATGCCCTTGTTTGAGTTTCATTTTCTTTCTTTTAAAAAAAAAATTTATTCTTGAACAGCGTTTTGACCTATGTCTACCAAACATTTTTTTTTTAGTAAAATAAGTTTATACGTAAACCCAAAACTTTTTTTTTTTTAACTGCACATTTTTCATCAATGTACTATTCAAAAGTGCATTTTTTTTTTTTTAATAAAAATGAGATTCAAACAAACTCTATATATAAAGTTCAAATAATTATAATATTTTGATTTTGAAAAAAAACTTGAAGTACATGTATAAAGTTTAAAGGATGCATATTTTATTTACTTATTATTTTAGAATGTTTAAAATAATATTAAAAATTGAAAAAACTCATAGTTATGTATACGCTTCGCATATGCATGCATATTCTTGTAATGCTTGATGTTCGATCAAAATGCATTGCTTCGCATTTTAAAATCTTCGTTCTTTCTTTACGTCATTTCATTGTATTATCTTTCCTATGAGATAATACCGCCTTAACATATATTTGGATCATCGATAAGACCTTAGTTCCTTCGTTTGTACGATGAC
>CAIGRQ010327581.1:0-13275 GCA_903798375.1 Fraxinus sp. D2006-0159
AGACTTTAACTGTTAATTCCCAACAGCTTTGAATGAAGATTACAAGAGTAAATAAATTGTGTCCACGGCTATTTTCATTGCTGGAGGTAATACTAAGCAAAAAGTAGAGTTGTTTCATGCCATCTCAATCTGCAATTAATTCTAACTGGATAGTGTAGGATGGTTAGAAATAGAAGATTTAGAATGAAACTTAAATATTGAAAGATATATGTGATGATTTTTATGAAAGTATTTGTAGTTAATGTATGCAGTAAATTGAAAGAACGAAAATTAATTACCAAGTTAATGTTAGAATTCAGCAAAGGAAGTTGGAGAAGATAAACTGAGTAAAGGGTTTTAGTGGAGTTTTATATGTCAAAAGATGAGATATGGTAGTGGATGGAAATGACGAAAATTTAGAATGAGTGCCGTCAAAGTTGGATTTTTATTTTCAATGCAGACTGGAAACTCTTTAGTGGTAGGCAAAAATTTTTGTTTAGTATTGTAAGCAAAAGTTTTTAGAGAATGATTGTGGGAAGTTGTCGATAGTGATTATGGTGACATACATGGAATGGTGACATACATGGAAATACAGAATTAGAAAAATCAAGAAATTTCACAAATATAATAGTTACGAAAAAATACAAGACTAAGTTTTAAACATCGTTTTGATTGGTAGTATCTGTTATATCCCTGCCAAAAAATAAAATTGTAAATATCAACATTTTGATCAAACAAGCATACCAGGTTAGCAACATTTCCAAATTTCTTCCTTGGCAATCACATCTCCAACATTCTGTCATATCCTTTGTAACTATAAATATGTGGCTTACATCATATCCAAGGGCGGATCCAGCACCCGGCGAGCTGGGGCGGCCGCCCGTGCTGTATCCGTTGAGAAAAATGATTAAATGTAGATTTTACTTTAAATATATATAAACGTTAGTGCACAAGTGTCACAACATAAACAATGTAGCTCAAATGGTTGGGCGGTTACCTTCCATGCGTCAGGTCTAGGGTTCGAGTCCTTAACTATCATTCCCCTTTTTCAAGTTTTGACAAGTAATAAATGAATAAAAAATGTGCCAACCAATCAATAAATTATTTTTAGCATAAATTGTGCACAAGAAACAATGTGGCTTAAATGGTTGGGTATATACTCTCCATGCTAGATGAAAGGGGTTCAATTCCTCTCACTTTATCCTCTTTCTTTTAATGTTTTGACAAATAATAAATAAATAAAAATTGTACCAATTTTTAATCAATAAATGGTGTTTCTCATATTGTCTTCAAAAGATTGTGAGTTCGATTCCAATTATATTCATCTCATTTTAATTTATTTTAAACAAATTATTTTAGTGAATTTATATATTGATTTAAGTTTTTTTAATATTATTTAATTAAATATTAATAAACAATCTTGCTACTTGGTCAATTGGTCGCCCTAGCTGAGTCAATCTCCTGGATCCACCACTGATCATATCCTCTGTAAAAATGGTAGAAGCAAATCTTTTAGCCAATAACTTGGAAACACAATACAATTAAAACACCTTCATCCGATGTACAACTGATATGATTCCTGCCCAAATAAAGATCACTTTCGTCTGAATCAGATTCTTCTTCTTTCCTATATAATGAGCAAAGCTATATGTTCGACAATGCTTCTGACCACTAGTTATCTAGTCGTATTGTAGCCTGCCAATGCTGAATCTGCAACAGCCATTGATTTAGCTGATATAAGTTTGCCCAAATTCTCAGCTTGGGAGAGATCTAAACAACCATTTAGAAAAACACAGTGTGAAAAACCATTATGCTCAATACATAATATTCCAAATTCATTGCATCTGCACAATAATATAGGGGTGCTTGAAAGGGGATAAATTAAACCCAATTTTACATCTAGTGAATTTCCATTCTAAGGGACCCAAACTTCAAGAAACTATATTTGTTTCAAGCCATTCCTTTGAGCCGGTACCATGATCTAAATGGCATTCATGGATTAAACAGAAAAAATTCATGCGTACAACCCCATTTGAAGTAAGATGAAATAAAGAAAAATATAATATTTTAAATCCAATTCCAATTACACAATTCGACACCAAGAGATGACAATGTGAAACACCATTCTAAACCCCCACATCTTTTATGAACCATAATTTTTCTTTTGTACATGCTCAATAATAAAAGCAGTGTAGAATAAAAAAAAATTGGGTAAAATTCACAAGCTTCCCACAAAATGATTAAAAAGGTGAAAAAGAAAAGGCAGACTGAGGTCACTGTCAATCCCCACATTTAACAAAACCCAAAAAGAAAAATCGAAAAAATTTCAATGCATGCAATCGAAAAACAAGAAAATTAACGGGTGAAACTTGAAATGAAGTACTCAAATAAGACCTAGAAAATCTTATTCCGTTTTGAAAAATGATGTGTTTGTAAAAATAATGCCGAACCAGATTTCTTTCCACAGACAAATTATGAACAGTGCATGCGAATAATTGCAGGTTTATAAAGAAAGCCGAACACGCACAACTAGTTACAGAAATGTAGAGAGAAAAGCTGCAATACATGAATCCACATTTGTACATATCTTTATGTACGCATAAATACACTTAAAACAGACGATTAATTATATAGAATGCTTAAAGGCTAAATGCACTTAATTTTTCGTTCACTTACGTAGAGAGAAGCTAACAAGCAATCCCCAGTCGCACGATTAGATAACGAACTACGAAGCAATATCAACCGTTAATCAAATAAAGAGAAAGAAGGTTAGAAAGAGTGCAAAAGGAGAGAGTGTTATCGAGATTTGAAGAAGCACGTAATGGAAGAAAGCCCGAAACTAAAATAAAAAAAAAATACAACTCTCTCTCTCTCTCTCTTCCTGCATATATATAATCTGCATAAAAGTGAGCGCTTATATGAACCTGTATAAATGTGAATTTGCAATGAGCATCAAGAACAAGAGAGAAGAGAGAGAAAGGGAGGAGAGATTTTCAAGATTTGTGTTTTCAAGTTCAAGATTTTAGAGAGAGAACGTTTGCTGTAATAAAATTGGACTTTCTGTTGACTAATGATGACATAGCAATTACAGGTGGAATAATTAACATAAATGTTAGGGAAAATTAAGTGTAGGCTCCTCAACTTTATACGAAGTATGGTTATGAGTCATTAATTTTTAAAAATGAGGTTTTAAGTCCTTACCCTATTTAAATCTGTGAAACTAGTCCTTAAGTTACTGAAATCATCACTACAGATATTAAATTAGGATCGCAGAGCCTATTAAAATCAAACAAGGAATATTAGGGGTTGTTCTCTGTGTGTTTCAGTTTTGAATTCATTTTCGATTTTATGTTTTGAGTGTCCATTTTGATATTGTTGAAAATGTGTTCTTTTTTTACATTTTGAAAAATTATTTTGAAAATACCCAAAATGCATTTTGAAAATTTTAGTTTGATTATATTGAAAAGACACAAAACAACAAATTTGTCGTTTTTAGTTTTCTTTGTAAATTTTTAATTTGTTTTCAAAAATACATTTTTGAAAATAGGAAAGAGCACGTTTTCATTGTTTTGAAAAATCGAAGATAGAAAACGGTTTGAAAATGGTAAAGAGAACATACACTTATATTTTGAATGTTATGAAAAATTCAATTAAGATTCAAACGAGCACATTGATTCCAACACTGTATGATCAACCAAGTCATCATCTTGCGAAACATGTCGAGGGATAAATTTTACATTGAATAAATATAAAAACACGAATCAACATATAAAAAATTTGGTTTATTTCTCTTGATAAAGTTGTCAAGAGAATCCCAAATTTTAATAATTATTTTGGATAAATTTTACTTTTGGAGGAATAAAAGAATAAAGGTTGGGGACTCATTTACAAAATAATAATAATAACAACAGCTTAATACTGAACTATGGTTTTCAGCCCAACTGGAATTTTCATGTCTGCAGGGGTAATTTCGTTTTTCTTAGAATAAAAAAAAAATTTATTTTATATATAATTATAAACTATTGGATAAGAAGTACGAGTATATAAACCAAACATATTTCATTCGTCATGGAAAATCTATCCGTCTAAGTGATAATTACATATGAAATGGCTCGTCTAAATAAAGAAATGTAAGTTTAATAAATAAAAATACAAATCATGAGAAATAAAGGTGAAAAAAATCCCACATTTACAACCCCACCCACATGTTGAGAATTGACCTAAAAATTCAATGAAGTAAATGAATCACAAATCTAAGATCCAAAATAAAGGAAGTTATCAATTAGGTCACCACCCACCCACCCACCCCCCGGCCACAAATCCATGGACTTAGGGGTCCCCTTAAATTTTAGGGTCAATTTATTTGGAAAATGTGACAAAAAAAAGTTGGAACAATTGCAGCTTGCAAGCTGTGATTCAACAACCCACCAAAGGTATAATGACAAATGTGTCATTAAATTGTTGGATTCATCTCCCTTCAGTTCCTTAATTTGCATCATCCAACAAATCTTGTCTGATGGACTAAAAGTGCGATCGAACGTAAATGAAAAACAAAATATATATACATATATAGTGGTACGTCACATTTCAAGAGCAACTCACTGTTTATAAGCACTTAGCCCCTGTTTGGCGATCATTATTTCCAAAAATAAAGTTTTGAATTGTGATTTTTAGGAAAACGTGTGTTATAAAATAAGAAAAAGATTTGAATTTACGTTTAGAATATCTTATTGTGTGAAAGCGTGGTTGAAAATAAATATGTAAAAAAAATTGAAAATAATGATAGCTAAACAGGGGCTTTGGACATTTTTTATCAATACATTTCAAGAACCCATAAATAATATCCACTTATACATCACTTATTTCTATTTATTTACAATTTAAACTATTTATACACACTTTTCAAACATGCTTTAAAATAAGTAGGATAGTGCATGAACCATCCCAGAATTCAAGCTCTGCCCTTTATGACATCTTCGGCTGCGAGGAGGATAGCCTAAAGAGGAAAAAAATACTAAAAATTCTGTTTATTATAATATCCAGTTTTGTCCAATTACTACGTATCCAACATGCACTTAAGACTTGAAAATGATGCTAATGCAGCAAGTTGTTAGGCTTCCTACTGTTCTTGTTCGGCCAGCCGTCTCAAAATAACGACCACAAAATTTTTCAATATAAATGCAAATAAAGCTCACAAGTACAATAATTCAAACAGTTTTCAGATCACCCTATCAAGATGGCCATTGGCCTCTGAAAGCATCTCAGCATCAAAGTATTTCAAAATAAGATTACATCAAGATGGTCAACTAGCACCTAATTTATCACTAAATCCACCCTATCAAGGGTGGAAATTCAGATAAGTCCTTCTCACCTCTTATTTATTATTCAACCGCATTATATAAAATATGGAAATAATAGAGCAACGGCTAAGAACTAACCAAAATTACTCGACTACATTGGGTTGACTTGTGAATTAACCTGGCACTCAGTATGTGTAGCCCTTAACAAACATTCCCTTCTTAGCTTCCTCGCTCTCACCTTCAGCTGAGTACTTTCCGAGCTGTGCCAAGGAGTTCGCCTTCGCACGCACCAAAAGTGACTTCTGTGCAGCTTCTACGTTCTCTGGGCGTCCTTGCCATGTCTTAAGTACGGTGTTCTGAAGTGCTCGGGCATAGGAGAAAGAGACATGCCAAGGATTGGGAGACTGGTTCATTGCGTTGAGGTTCAATGTTGCCTCTACTTCAGATTGTCCTCCTGACAAGAACTACAATAGGAAAGAGATTTTATTGAAGGGACATTAAATCAAAAGAAGTGTTCATTATATACGCAAAACTAGGAACACTCAAAGAATGACCCCAACATTTACTGTGTGATGCAAGGAAAAAGTGCATCCCTGATGCAATTATTCAGTTTAAATTGGCCATATTCTTTTTCGTAGAAGTGTTTATTAATATAAAATGAAAGCACGACAGTTCAACACATCAACTTTTTAAAAGGTCGCCGTATAGGGTAAATTTGGCCGAACCAATTTTTTTATTTTTTTCGTTTCTATATGTGCTTTTTATTTGAGGACCACCAATTGGTAAGCTCGAAACTCCCATTCTTTAGCTTTGACCTCAATATTATAGTCTACAGCCTTGCCTCACCAAACATTTGAGGTTACACACTTGGTGCCTCGGGAAGAATGTGAGCTATTCGGAGATGAAGGTTTAAAATTCATAGTATTAATCTAATTGATAGGGGTCCGTGTTTTAATACCATGATTCCTGGAACTGCTGGGGGCACTCTCCTTTTAAGCATGGTGAGTGTGCATTTGGCAATGGTCTCTGGAGAAGCCTTCTCTTTGTGTTCAGCTCCCGGAGTTACCATGCTAGGTTTAAGTAGAATGCCTTCAAAGACAACATTGTTCTCTGCCAAGTAGTAGAAAACTTCTGACCACACGCGCTCTGCCACTTCAAGTGTCCTCTCAATTGGGTGGTCTCCATCCAGAAGAATTTCAGGTTCTACAATAGGCACAAGACCATTGTCCTGCACAAGAAATCCCAAATTCATCCTCTAAATTCACCACCAATAGAAAGTAAGATATCTGTCTTGTTCTTCAGATTTTTAAGAATAAACACCAGGATTTAATTAATAAATTAAACAAACCAAGCATGCTCAAAAAAGAAATGCAAGGAATATAGTGGAATTGGAATTTAGATAGGTACCTGAGAAATAGCAGCATAACGAGCGAGACCCCATGCTGCTTCTTTAACAGCCAAAGCAGAAGGACCACATGGTATGCTGACGACAGTTCTCCTGAAATATTAGAATGCAAAGAGAAAAGATCAGCATATAAAAGGAAACAATTTATTGACATGGACATCCTAAAGAAAGATACAGCTGATTTGTTAAAATGAAAACAGCACACCATTTTGCAAAACGAGCTCCTTGCTTATAGTATTCAGCAGATCTAGAAGCCAATCCATCTAGCCCCTGGCACCAAGATTCATTGTTGGATCCTGGTAGCGGAACCAAACCCTGTCAAAAGAAAACAAAACAAAACAAAACACAGAGGTATGAAATAGCAGCTCTAACCCTGAAAGTTCAGGTAATTTGGTGATCTTCAAAACAAAAAAGGTACATTTCCTACAGATTAAAGTACTAGCAAGCTTACCTTATCAACTTTGATACCGGGTACGATATTCTCATCTCGCAAACAATCCACAAACTTCTTTCCATCTGTAGTTGACTGGTAAAGTGTCTCTTCGAAGAGAATGGCACCAGAAATATAGTCACCAAGGCCGGGAGTGGTCAGCAGCAGCTGTCTATAAGCCTGTCTGTTTGTTTCTGTGTTGTCAAGTCCAATGGATGCCAACCTTTTTCCACATGTTGCATTTGATTCGTCAATGGCAAGAATACCCCGACCCGGAGATGCAATTGATTTCTGTACACGAAAAGAATAAAACAGAAATGAGAAAATGCTTTACAAATGGCACCAAAGCTAAACATCCAATTCATCAATGAGAGAGCAACAATATTTGTGGCATAAAATACATAGCACTATCCAGTTTACAATTACTAAGCATGTTTGGGTGGAATTATATGAGCTTGCTTATTTTAGTTATAAGAGGAGACAAAATATTTTATGCTGCTAAGAGAACAGAATCTTTTATGCTATTCTAAATAAGTAATCCCAACTTCGAAACCTTTTCACTTGTATCTCTAGTTTGGGTTTTAAATTCCAGATGATACAAAACTCGGAAAATATAGCTGGAGATGACACATGCTTCCGCTAGCCCAGATATTAACTATTTCGAAGTTTAATTAATCGATTTCAATCAGTAAATAACAACAAAAGTAATAACAAACCATTTCTATGGATCAATCAATCAGCATATATATCAACAGAGTGGTGCCATGCCACAACGGAAACCCTGAGCTCACCACAGAGTTACAATAAAAGCTTCCTTATCAAATGATAGAAAACAATTTTTGAAATTTCATAGATACAAGATTTTGTTCAATCACTCGTATACCCTTATAAATGGGTTAGCAATAGCATTAATCATCTCAAAAAATCTAAGACTTACATTGATTAATGCTAGATTAGATCTTTTTATATTAAAGCTAGAAATAGAAAAAGAAAAGGCGGATCAACATTACTAATAATCTAACTAAAAAATATTCGAACCCGTGTTAACAAATCTGTCAAAAATTAATATCGGTTATCTATCCATGCAAGCATTCGCTTTAAAACTCCAGGAATAACTATAAAATTAAAACAAGTTAAATACATCAATAAATCGTACATGAACACAGTGTTCCCATCAATGATCAATCCGAAACTGTGCGTCTTAGTTTAACTTGGTAATGAACAAAAAGTGAGAAGAAGACAGTATCGACAGAAAGTTGCAGGCTGTATAAATCTTTAGCGACAATTCGACAAAGTCAAATCGTAACATTCAATTCGATAAACCCAATATGTACATCTATGAAACAATATGTATTTAATTATTTATAAATTCTCAAAATCGAGACAGCTTACTGCGGTTTTAAGGAGCTCATCAGTGTAAGAGCCGGCGCGGATGACAGATACACGGCGAGAACGCAAAGGACCGACGGATCCGGGGCGTTGATTGAAGGATTGGTGACCGGCGATCCAAGATGAGGAGGCGGCGTTCAATTTCATCATACTCGAGGACGCCATTTTTTTGTTATTACACGGACGGAGAGAGAGAGAGAGAGATTTGATAATCGGTGAGTCTGCACCTTTTCAATAAAAGATACAATCACCGTGCGGATCTACCAAACACTGGACTGTGCTATGTATCAAAATATTTGCAGTTTTACTAAACTACCCCTGGGGGGTTGGTGGGAGTTTTTTAAAATTCATCACCTTTGTTTGTAAATATTTGTATGAATTTCATCCGCAGTCACTCAACTTCGATTTAGTTTTAACTTTTACAATTTACTACTCTTTATCATATTTCGTTATCCATAGTCCTCCAAACTCACAAAAATTACTTAGTTGGCAATAGTAACAAAGCCGAGCAGGAATAGAGACAGTACTCTGATAGTAATGACGATTGCTCGTGCAGATTTCGTCGAGTTTTTTCCATATATGAGGCAATCGCTCGACGGACGCGCACTCGTCTATATCTATGCTAACTTATTCGAATTCCTATATATGCCATGGAAGCTTGGACTCGAATTCAATGAAGATTTACATCCTATTTGTTTGGCCTTTTAAGGAAAATTTTGACCGTTGCTTAGGGATACACACCACAATTTTTGATCACTTTGTCTCGGGGTGGGACCCACTATTTTGAAAAAAGGTCCAAAAATTCATTTTGATGTTAAAATAATGTGAAATAAACAGGGGCTTAATTTAATTATCAAACGTTTTCAAGTATAAAATTAATAATATTAAAAAGAATAAAGCACATATAAAAAAAATATATATATTTCCTGTGTTGCGGTGGTAAGTGGTAAGTGGTATGTTAAGCGGCGGTTACATGAAAAGGTATGTTGGAATATGAGTATTGAATAATCAATACGACACATGACAAAGTGGTAGTATTTGAAATTAAAATTGAAGTTAAAGTTACTCAACTAAATTGAAGTTAGGTAACCCAATTAAGACAAAAGTAAACATCGATGAGTCAATTGAAATTGTGATGAAAGTTCAGTAATGACATAAAATTTACCCTTCAAAGTGTCGAGATGTTTGCTTTTAATAATGCAACTTGTATCCTAAATCAAAATTTGCGAAAAGGGAATGGTTCAGCTACCACCTGCGGTGGTGGTAGTTTGGATCCTAATTTAAATAATAAATAAATAAATATTAGTACACTTATACCATGTTTGTCTTTTTAAAATTATACAACATTTGATTATCGTAATCAAGTCTAGTGCTTTAAACATGTTCTTAAAAGGTTGAAAGATTCTAAACGTTGAGCGAATTGATTTTGCAATAATTAATTTTAACCATATATTTCATGGGACTCACAATTTTTAACAACACATTTTATCAACTTATATTAAAATATATTAAAAAATTGATTTTAATCATCACCAAACAGGATAATATCTTCTTCTTTTTTATGATATATTGGAATTTTTGGAGCTCGATATTAAGGATCTATTTGACTTGATTTTTGAAAAGTCTATAGGAATTTTTGAAATTTATTTTTGGCCCATTTTATTAATTTTATAAAAGTGCTTATTTTAGTAATAAGAGATCTTAGAAAAAAATTGATACCGAGAAAATTCTTTTAGACGTTGGCTATCAAATACTAATTAAAATAACTTTCTTTAGAAAATTATTCTCTAAAAAATAGAAGTAAAAATAAAAGTTATGTCAAAATTGATCGATTAGGCGGTCTCGTGACTTATTGGCAAAGCCCATCATAGTGGAACAAGAAGGATCAGCTTTTGTGAATCTTCAATGTAGTTCTACTGGGCCAAAGATCTGGTGGGTAATGTACCTTATTACCAAGCCCATATTATTATTAAACAGCTCCTCATGAACCGAGATGAGTAATACTGAAACTTTAGAGAACGTTTTGAAGTAAGCTTAATAGCACAAAAGGTCCCTACGTTTGACATTTCTTGTGAAAAATATTCATGCGTCTCATTTTTTCACATTTTCGTCCTTATTTTAATGTTTCATTGTGGAAAAACATCATTTTCAGGACAAAACGTCCATATGTTTGACACTTCTTGTGGAAAACGTCATTACGTTTCATTTTTTTATTTTTTATTTTTTGCATTTTTGTCCTTATTTCAACATTTCATTGCGGAAAACATCCCCATCACCATTTTTGTTTTATTTAAATAGCAGGGTATATTGGTCAGTTTTATTTAAATAGAAGGGTATATTGGTCAGTTTTATTTAAATAGAATGGTATATTGGTCATTTTACGTTAAAAATGGTGACGGTGATGTTTTCCACAATGAAACGTTGAAATAAGGACACAAATGAAAAAAAAAATGAAACGTAAGGACGTTTCCCACAAGAAGTGTCAAACGTAGGGACGTTTTGTACTGAAAATTATTTTTTCGCATTGAAACGTTGAAATAATGATGAAAATACGAAAAAAATGAAACGTATGGACGTTTCCACAAGAAGTGTCAAACGTAGGGACGTTTTGTACTATTAAGCCTTTTGAAGTATTCAAAGGCACTGGGTCAATTGTGCTACAGCATAAATGTCAAGAACCAATTTGCACCAACTAGAAGGTTCATGGAACAAAATACCAGAATCAGAAATTGGAGGGGTAGGTTTGAAATCTCAGAAAATACAGGGGCAAATGTGTTAATTTCTTAGAGTTCATGGATCAATTTTGAAATCTTGGGGGACCAACTTGCACAATATAGAATCTGTATGTTCAAATATGCACATCTCTAAAAAAAATCAGGGGTTGCATAAAACCAATCTGACACTTTGGGAACAAAATCACAAACTTACGAAAGTCTGGGTCTGATTCGACTGATTGTTGAAATGATAAGGACCAAAATGCACATTCTAAAAAACTTCGGTGATTGATATGTCATTAACGAGAAATCCAGCTGCTGTCTTGCACTATTCAGCAATTGAAGGGGGCAAAATGAATTTTTTTGATAATGTAGGGACTGCTTCACAGAAAAGGGTCAAGGTTTGTTTGACGTTTAGAATGAAAATTCTATGAAACAATATTGCCCATCACTTCTAAGAGATATTGAGTCAACATTGGACCCAATTTTCGAAAGGTAGTAAAGGATCCTGTTTAACGTTTTATGGGATCCAAAAAAAAGTAATAGCTGTGACAAATACATCTTCTTCAGTTAATTAAAATATTGTTTTCAATGACAAAGACGATGTTCAAGAAAAGATAAGCGATGGCATGGATTGCATAAATTTTTAAGTGTTATGTCCTAAGTTCAATCAATTTTGGATATAAATATTTTTAACATATATATATATATATAGAAATATCTGTTATTTAATTAAAATCAATATTCTAATATAAAATAATAGAATCCGTATATTCAAATCTTGGAGATTTGTTATCACAAGGAGTTGTGATTGTAAAAGTCAAAACGTTTTATTTAATAAAAAATGAAGACGAATTGTATGTTTACAAAAAGATAATGGGAGCATTGTCGTATTCTTAATATTATATGTATGAGATATATAACGGGAAACGAGGTCTTTATATTTCAATTGTTGAAATATGGTTCTCAAATAACTTCTCTGTGATAGATATGTGAGAAGCAAGTTGATCTATAGAGATAAATTTAAAAAATTGCTTAACTCATCACAATCTTATAGATAAAATTTTGAGAAGTTTTTATATGGAAAAAAAATGAACTGAGAGTTCATGGATACATTGATGCTAACTTCTAATCAGATTAGAGTGATAGCATATCTCAATTAGAATGTTTGTTTACTCTTAAATGGTGTGTTGGAAAGGTCCCAAAATTGAAAATAACCGTTGATTCAATAATATAAACCTTATACATCACTGCTTAAGAGTTCATGGATACACTAATACTAACTTCTAGTGAGATTAGAATGATAGCATATCTCAATTATGATTTTGGTTTACTCTTAAAACGATGTGTTGGAAAGGTTCCAAATCGAAAATAACTGTTGATTCAATAATAGAAGCCTTATACACCATTGTTTTAGAAAGCAACAAAAATTGTAACCGGATCAAGAAGTTCATTAATGAACTTTGGGTAGTTCCTAACATTGTTGATTACATGTTTCTGCATTGCGATAACAATGGAGCCATAGTACAAGCGAGAGAACTAAGGTCTCATCAATTATCCAAACATGTGTTAAGGCAATATTATCTCATTAGAAAGATAATACAATGAAATGACGTAAAAAAATAACGAATTCCCACAAGTTTTTAAATTGTTGATCAATTAACAAAGAGTTCTCGCAGTATAAACACGATCGTCGTATAGACTCTTATAGTATAAGATATATATTTGATTGGATTTAGTGCAAGTAGGAGTTTGTAAGTGTTATTTACTAAATCCAATCAACTTTGGATATAAACATTATATATATAATCGATGCGTAATTATGGTAATATCTATTATTTAATTACAACAAATATTCTAATATATTAAATAATAGAATTTGTAGTTTGTAGACTCAAGTTTTGGTGATTTGTTAATCACAAGGAGTTGTGATTGTGAGATACAAATTACATATTACTGAATTTTAAATCGTCTGCGATCGTATGTAATAACGAGATACAGATATCATTATTATGGATAGACCATCACGTGTGGCATTTATTACTTGTGAAGTAAGTA
>CAIGRQ010327655.1:0-15428 GCA_903798375.1 Fraxinus sp. D2006-0159
CGAGCTAAAATTGACTTACGAGCACAGGGGCAAAGCCGTCCAACTCTCCCCGTAGTACCTGGAACACTAAACCGAAAGTATCAGTACGTTCAGAAAATTAAACTAAACAAACTGTCTGAAAAAACTGTGGCCTGAAAATGCTGCACGCGCCGCCAATCTCCTCTGCGCGTGGGCTTCACGCGTCGCCTGAAAAACTCACGCGCCAGCTACCCAGCTGCTCCTTGACCTGCTGAACACGCTGGTGGTGTCCGTTTCTCCAAAAGGTGAGCCGTTTGTCTGGAAACTGAGATTGCAAGTCCGAAAAATGGGAAAAATCTGGACAGATTTTCTACTTCTCTTCTTGCTCGATTTCTAAGCTGTTTTGGATCAATTTTTGGCCTGAAAATCACCACCTAAAGCTCTGATACCATATATTGATTTATTCCTTCTATTGTTCCAAGATCCAGGCTCAATTAATCACAAAACAACACCACAATCGACCAATTAATCTCCAAACCAAACACCTTCCCCAAACACAAATGGTTGCTCTAGTTTTCTACCCACAAAGGGAACTTGGATGAAAGAATATATAGCCACAGGTTAATCACACAGATCAAAACCGAAAAGGAGAAGAATATTAGCACACGACTAAAGAAGGCAGTAAAGGAGCACAAAGCTACAACCGTTTTTTCTCTCCAAGACAAAAGGGCCAATTCTTTTCACGCCCTAATTGTAATTAGCAACTAATTAGGTCAAACAAACAGGGCCCAATAATAAAGGGATAAGTGAGCTAACACCTTAAAGTCATCCAAGTCGTTTGGGTCGGGCTATGAGCAGTATTAATACAATTAAGCTACTTCAAATGGCTCAAGTAGGTTACGTGATTCGATTGGTTCGATTGTGGCTTCAACATATCATTTCAATCATCTGCCAAGGCCTATGAAATCTGACCAACTAGAAAATCGATTTAACATCATAGCCCAAGATTTACTGGGTATAAAAAAACCCAATAGAATGTTTTCAAAAATTGTGATAAGATTTCATCTCATCTCATTTACACATGACCCCGATTGCTCGGATGGATCATGGTGAACACAAATAGAGCTGCACGCAAGACATGCACGACTAGTTGTGGTGAAATCTTTCAAAATGCTTGAGGTTTTTGTTGAGGGTTGTTTTACAGCTCCCTTGGTATGCTGATGGGCTTTCGAGGTAGAGTTAAATGCTATTATTTACTCAATATAGTTCACATGATAAAAGGGCGAGAATGACTTGTGGCTGGAAAGTGATTCTATTAATGTGGATTAGAGTGTTGGAATCCAGTGGAAAGATGGGAGGCTGAAATCAAGATGGATAAATTGTCTTCAACGTAACTTTTACATCAATTTCAGAATATCGTATAGACGATCGATGCTCTTACTACACATACAATCGATTGAATGGTGAAACGACCATTTAGATTTATGTGCGAGCTTTCTGTCTAATGACCTGTTTGGTAGAACTTTGTTGACTTCAATTCATTACATTTTTCTAAACGTCTTTATGGATAGAGTTTGAAGAAAGAATACAACTTCAAAATGCTAAATGAAGGAGTTTTTTTTTTTTTTTAAGCCGTAGACACTAATTCCAAAAACAAAATAATTTTTCTTCGGATTTTTTTTTTCTAATATTGTTTTTAAAAAAAATGTAGACACCAGCGGTATTCATGCTTGACAAATAAACGGTTATTTCCTATTTTTTTTCCATTACAACTAACAAATCGATATATACCAGGCAAGACGAATAACAAACCATCTATTTCTCATTTTTCTCTCTCTAAAGCATTCTCGTCTCTCTCTCTCTCTCTCTCTAGCTTTCGGTGCAAAAACAGAAGAAATCAAAAAATAGTGATGGTGAAGGGTCCAGGCCTCTATCCTGAAATTGGAAAGAATGCGAGAGGTAAGTAAAACTTCATGGGTTTGCGTTGTATGAGTGTATTTATGTTTATTTGTGTTTATTTAGCTATGAATTTTTCGTTAATTGTTTCGGTGATTTTAATTAAATTTTATTTGTGGGATTTTCAGATCTTCTTTATAGAGACTTCCAGGGTGACCATAAATTCACTCTCACTACATACGCCTCGAATGGAGTGGTGAGTAATGTATATTTCTTCATGTATAATTAAAAATGTGTGTATAGATGGGGTTGTATATGTGTGTCTGTTGAGGGTGAGGGTGGGAGTTGCATGCATGTAGAAGATAATGAAGGGACCAATTGATTTGATGAACGAAATTCTGCTGCTGAAAACATTTTTGCTTATATAATATAATTATTTGATCTCTATCCAATTTAAGAAGAAATATCATAAGGTTTGCTTTTTGTTTTTTATTTTTTCCCTAAAGCGTTCCTTGTTTAAAAAGTTCGGATTTCTCTTCTTCCATATCATACACATTTCTTATATTTTTAAGTATCTTGAGTTAAAAAAAAAATAAAATAGTATGTCTATTTGTATTCACACTCGGAAGAAATTTATATATTAGATCTCAATAAATGTAATTGTGGTGCTTTTTCAACATAGTGATTTATACAATACCTAATCTCATTAGGGATAACTCTGGATGAACAAATAATACATTTCTTTGCCGTTTTGATGGTTGTGGGCGAAGCTACTTTCATATTCTATATGTTTATTTCCCTTCAATTTGATTTATACTACAGGCCATTACTTCTTCTGGGACCAAGAAAGGTGGGTTGCTTTTAGCAGATATTAACACTCAGCTGAAGCACAACAATATCACAACTGATATAAAAGTAGATACCAATTCCAAAGTAAGTCAAAATACTTCACTCGATGCTTCTTTCGATTTGCATAAATAAGCCCTTTTCAAGGTTTATTAATCACAAGGTTATTCTTGGATACAAATCTGAGCTAATGTATTGTTGAATTTTTTTTTAATCTACTTATTTAAGGAATGTTTAGTCGTGTGATAGTAAATTGTTACACTTGTTTACATGATTATTTGTTTCTTATCTTTTTCTTGGATTGTATTTCGTGAATATTCCCATAGTAGACTTATGACTAAGACGACTTCCAAAGACAAGAAACTCGAAAATGCCTACGTTATTAGTGCAAGGTTGTTGATGCAAATCTAATAGGTGAGTGATAACGTGAATGATACTAGGATTCTGCCATGCACGGTCTGTCCTATGTTCTGGCGTCGTAGTTGTGTATCATATTTGGATCTGGTGCCAGCTGATTTATGTGGTAGACGAGGTACCAAAATTATGGGAAACTAACCCCAAATGGAAACTTGACTTGCCAGCCCAAAAGACTTGATTATCTTGTGTACCACAAGATGTTGAAGTCCAAGAAGGCAGCCGAACTTTCAAGAAATTAGCTCTTTTCCCCACTTTTATCAGTTTGTCTTTGCATGCATCAGCTACATCTTGAAACTAACATCAAAATTAGGCTGGACAACCCCCCATGGACCTTTTGCTTAGTGGGATTTTAGTTAGGTCTGTGCTTCAATCCATGAGTTGGGGAGATCTCTAGTATGTAGTTTTATTCATATGTCGTTGTGCACCATCATTAAGTTATTTATCGGCTTATTGAAGCACATAATAACTCCATTATAGTAGTATTTATGTCAATACCTTGATAATGCTTTTAGTTTCTTTCTCAGATTGATTGATTTTGGTGATGATAATATGTTTATGCTATTTTGTCGTCTACTGTGGTTCTGTAACGTGACAAACTGGGTTTACCTACCCCTTACCTAACCATCTTTGATGCATCGACATTGAAATTTGTGTCCGACCTGATACGTGTCGCACACATTGATATGCATTTTTTTTAAAAAAGTATTGGCTCGACACTTTGATTAAATTCTTTAAAATCTTCGTTTATATAGTATAAATTTAGTTGTATACTTGTTATTAATTTATTTTTTTTGTTGAATTCTTTAAATATGAGTACATATTTATTATGTAGTAATAATTATGAGTTGAAAATACATAATATTTTATGGTTATGGAGACATCCTCTCTCTCTCTCTCTCTCTCATCTTTTTCCCTTCTTTTGGCACTGTTTGGTCAGATAACAAACTTCGTTGTAATTGAAATTTGATTCTTCACCTCAAAGGTTGTCTGGTCATGTAGGTTTACACTACCCTAACTGTGGATGAAGCTGCTCCAGGAGTGAAGGCTATTTTTAGCTTCATCGCTCCTGATCAAAACTCTGGCAAGGTATTTATCCTCCTAGATGTGGTAAATTATGTTAATATTTTCTTAGTGCGTTGTTAAAGCTTTATTGGTTCCTTGTGCTATCCCCGAGTGAAATTTATTTTGATGGGGATTGAACTCTAGTGTCATGTTTGGTAGTGAGGATTAAATAGCATTGAACAGACTGAGGAAGAACACAAGTTAAAATATTTTCTATTATATTGTCAAGTTCTAGTCAGTATTGCGTACCAAACGTGCTCTAGGTGTCACTGACTTCTCGAAATTCTGGTAACAGGTGGAGCTTCAATATTTGCACGAGTATGCGGGAATAAGTACTAGCCTTGGGCTGACTGCAAAACCCATTGTCAACTTCTCTGGTGTTGCTGGGAGCAATCAGGCTGCCTTTGGGACTGATATCTCGTTTGACACCTCTACTGGGAACTTCACCAGATGCAATGCTGGAGTAAATTTCACCACCTCCGACCTGATTGCGTCCTTGACGTTGTGAGTAACTGCTCTGCTTTTTGGATAGGGTAGACTTTACAATACTGGACACTATTAAAGAAGAATAGAGTTTGTTAGGAATCTATAGAGTTCAAAGTTCTACTCACAATACAAACTAAACAGATTCAAAGCATAAAGAAAACATAGAAACTAAAAATACTGAAACCGAGTTCTGCTTCCCTTCTTTGGCCGAAAGTTATAGGCTCAAGAACAGCCCTTCCAAGTTTACAATCACCATCCACAAAGAGAGGGTTCAACAGAGAATGCACAGGTTAAGTTTTTGGTCATCGATTGAGAACGATGTCCCAAAACCACAGATTCAGATTCAGGGAAAAACTGCACCGAAATCAGCCACTATTCCAGGCCTGGATATACCCAAGATTAACCCCTCAATCACTAGAAGAAATAACCCAGAAATCACCTAAGAGAAGGAGAAAACAGACTTCAGAAAAGAGAGACCAAAGAAGGAAGAGAAAATGGAATCTTCTAGAATGAATGGAGGTCACGAGTCTCTGAAGGAGATGAAGAGACAAAATATCTTGTAAGACTCAATCTCAACCATTCATCTCATCCAACGGTTACAAGGGATTTAAACTAGCACAATCCAAGTGACCACTTAGCTACCAATAAGTGGGTGACACTTAAGCCGGATAAGTAAGGATAATAAACAATGTAAATGTCACAGATAGCACTAGTCCAGTAGTGTTAGGAGAACCACTAAATCCCACAAAGTTAAAATGTTATCCATTTGTACTTGCTAGCAAACATACTCTCAGTAATAATATAAAAATAAAAATTATAGATATCTAAGCTGTATCTCGGTGAATGTGGTTATCATCTCTCATTCTATAAAACTCCTAGTACTTCACCATATATGCTTTTGATGAGTTCCTCTTGAAAATTACGTAGTTCGACCCTAACAATACCTAAGGGGGGTGAATACGTAATAATACGGAATTAAAATAACTTAAGAATTAAAAAGAAACAACTCACCAATTTAAATATTATTCTAGATGGTTAAACATGCAAATCAATTTTTTCTGTGTTTAAATACCGCAGATAAAGTAAGCAATAAAGAAACACAAGAATGATCACGGAGAAACTCAACTGGGTAAAAACTCCGGGCACCAATCCACTATAAACGATTATTTAACTTACAGTCTACCAGATTAGATGACGACACGTACTATCTGATCTCCTAACTGCAATTTCTACAGATCTCTTGAATTTTGTGCTCCTGCTCCAATTCCGAACTGCAATTTTCAAAGCTCTCATGGATTCTGTTATACTGTAGCAACTCCTAATTTTATGGAATCATCTATCTCTTATGGATGCACGAAGAACACCGTATTCTTCACCAACTGGGACTCTAGTCACATTCCCTTGATCTTCAACAACTCTTACAGATATGGAGGAAGCAACAGTTTGGTATTTGGATTATGTATATGATGTTTTTCTCACTAAAAGCCAATTATAGGACGAAGGTTAAAGCCAAATATATGAAGAACATCTCACAACATTTGTTTCTCTCAATGTTCAACCTTGAAAAATACGTTCTGTGGCTTTAGGATATATATATAGGTAGGTTAAGGAATAAATGGGTCGGGCAAAAAGCATTTAAAAAATGAATTAAAATTTTTTCGGACAACACTGTCGCTCGAGCGAGGCTCAGCGATAGTCGAGCGACATCCCGAAGGCGAGGCAATAGTCTAGCGATGAGGTTTCTATTTTTGAAGCTCGAGCCAAACCTTGGCGATAGTTTAGCGAAAATCCGCGCCGTTTGTTTCCTTCTTTTCCCATTCTCGAACCCTAGACTTAAAAACCATAAATTTTACAAATTGCACATTAGTCCTTGACTTTTTACAATATTTAAATTTTATTCCTTTTGTTTACAGAATTGCCAATTACAAATAAAAACCTAACACCTGCAACTCATACTCTTTGAAGACTGTGCTCGTCTTTCCCTTGCATCAGGCCCAGTTTTGGCCCAAAGCGAACTAGGCAGTCGCCTTGGGCCTCAAGATTTGTAGGGGCCTCTTAAAAAAAAATCAGCCCAAAACCTACCCCTAAGACCCATCCAAAACCCACTTACTCAAAATAATCCCTTTTTAGAAGAGAGATGGTGAGATTCACAAAATGGCAGAAAAAATTTCGAGATCGTGAGAAGAAGCAGATTTGCAGAAGAAATTACAAGTAATTGGTTCGTGTCCCTTAATTTCGCTCTCATCTCATGTATTGTTTTCAAGATTGTATTTTTCTCCATTGTTCATTCGATAGAGAATGATTCTAATGTGCAATAATTTGTGTATTTCTCTAAATTGAGAATGAATAACATTCGTTTTTATAGGTTTATCAATCCCTTGAATTCTATAATAGATCTAATGCTTATGCAAATTATCTAATGCTTATGCATGAATTGTTAAAGCCCTGTACTGAGAGGGGAGAATTACAGTATTTAATTTGCAGTATCAGTCTCGTCTTTAGGATCAATAGGGAACATAGGAGTAAACGAAAGAAATCTTAATTGGGGTTGTTGATTTATTGAATGTTGTTTCTATGTAAGGAACAAGATATCTGATTGAAAATAGAAAAGTATTTCCCTTGGATACGACTCCAACTGGTTTGGCTCTTAGAGATTGGTTGAGTGAAAATCAATTATGTGCCATCTGTTTGGTGCATTTTGGATGCATGTTAGTTTGCAATTCTGTGAAGCAAAAGGAAGAGTAACAGAACATAGAAAACTGATTTCCCTCGTGTGTTCTTCATGAGAAAGTCTTTTCTTGGATTTTGAATACCGTGAATGAGGAAAAATAAGTTGAAGACAAAAGGAAAGTCGTTCCCCTATTTTCTTTGCAACTCTATAGTCTGTACTATTAATTGTATAATAATCACCCTATTCTCTATTTGTTAGAAAATCCAAAAAAAAAATCATCAGAATATAATACTGTAACCAGGTGAAAAACTACAATAATTATCAGAAGAGTTCATTATATTCATGTACTTGAGTATTGAGCCATTTATTGCTGATATGGAACTCTATGCCTGGTTCACACGATAGAATAATAGATTTCGTACATATTTAGGTTGATATTACTTTAATTGATGATCATGTTTAATCATCCATCTTAAAACTTGATTAGTTTATTATATGTTGTTTTATTTTGGATAACCACTAGTGCTTTTAGAACAAAATTTACTCCCAAGGCCTCTGAATAATTAGTCGCTTAGGGCCTCAAATTTCTCAGGGCTGCGCTGCCTTGCATGTTCATGATAAGGAGTGTGTTTTATGTGTAGTTTATTGCTAGTGACTAGTACAAAAGCTATTTCTGTTCCATGTTCTAGTCTGGTGTCATAGACTTATAGCTCATGTTTTCTCCATAGAATTCACAATCTTCTTAAAACACTTGGGACATTATGCAAACAAGTACTAACATTCCATTTCCTCAACTTCAGTTAGGAAATATTCTGTGAGTTCTATTGGCAGAACAGAAGAGAAGAAAAGATTTCTTTGTTTTTCTTTTCTGGGGACACCCAGATTTAGATGACAATGATGAGTTATCTTGTTTCTGTCGGTTTTTGTTTCTTTCCTGACAAGATGGCTGTTTCTTTATACAGAAATAACAAAGGTGAATCGCTTACTGCATCCTACTTCCACATGGTAAGCCCAATGACCAATACTGCAGTTGGAGCCGAGTTGACACACTGCTTTTCGATCAATGAAAACAGTCTCACCATTGGGACACAACATTTGTTGGATCCTTTAACCGCAGTGAAAGCTCGAGTAAACAATTATGGGAAGGTAAGTGCTCTTATACAGCATCAATGGCGTCCAAAATCCCTCATTACAATCTCAGGCGAAGTGGACACGAGGGCAATTGAAAAAAGTGCCAAGATTGGATTGGCTGTTGCTCTCAAGCCATGAAGTTAAGCTTTTTGCAATTGAGGTTGGTGGCATCGTGTTGAGATGCAGAGTAATAAGGTAGATAGTGTTGATTCTTGGATGCCCTTGTCTTCTTTGTAAACTTTTGATGCCTTTCAATATGGTCTTGATTTTTTTCATATTCAATGGGTTTGGATTGTAAAAAAAAAAAATTTTTACTGGGGCATGAACTAGAATGCTTTTTTGACTTGCTTCACAGATGTATCAAGTGGCTCAATTGTTGAGCTTAAATTCCATTAATGTGTAACATTAATTGATGTTGCTTATATATCACGGTAATAAGGTCATTGAACTTCATCTTCGAACGGAATTGGACTGCATGTTTATGTACATATAGTTCAAGCTTAATTTAGACGAGCAAGTCATTCAATATGGTACCAGAGTAAGCAAATACCCAGTATTGAAGTTTTGCTACAACTATTACGAGGAGAGAAAAAAAGGACCCCATATTAGAGATACGAATAAATTTCTTCTCTAGCAGCTTAAATCAGATGATTTTTTAGGAACGACAGTGTCCGTAATCCTCTTATGACGCATGTAGGGAGTATTGAAATGCACTGGACAATCATGTCAAGCACTGCATGCCAAACAATCACTTGAGAATGGAGTACATCATCTGTATGTACACAAATCAACATGCAACACTACCAACACAACGCCTTCTGAGATCACGTCATCGTGCAAAATTGAACTGGGCACGTGATGTATCATACATGAGAGAGATTCTAACACGGTAAAAATTTACTCCATTAACTTCATCTCCGTTTACATTACATTCTTCCCCATAAAGCACCTCTAACGAAGTGAGAGAGAGATTGGACAGTACAATAGCAAGATTTGAAGTTTTGAACTTCTTTTTCTTACTTATTTAATACTGTTCAATACTATTCAATCCACCTTACCAAACATGCCATAAATGTATACTCCTGTTACTTTTTCAGTAATCTATGGACAATCGCCAACAAAATATATCCATATCCAAGAATGTTAGAAGAGAGGAAAAGGAACACAGATTTCCGAACCAATTCTATGGTTTACTGTTTGGTTTCGGTGAAGAATTCCGACTAAACTGATAATGGTATGGCGAAGCTTGAGAACCATTTGGTATTGAGAGGCTTCTTGGATGTTGCAGCCCATTTCTCGAGAATGATCCTTGTGTTCTTAGGCCATTTTTAACATTTGGGCTTGACCCAACACGCTCAGTTTGCACGGTCTGAAAATAGTACGATGAGCTTGCCATATCCTTCAGACCTGGCAAAGGCTTCAAGGCTTCAACAACTTCACTCATCAGAGGCCGGGCTTTGGGATCCCGGCTAAGGCAAGACGCAGCCAACTGTGCAGCTTTTTGGGCACCTTTTATACTAAAGTGCCCCTCGAGCCTAGGGTCCACTAGACGATAAAAGCGTTTCCTCTCTCCCAGATGAGGCCTAGCCCATTCCACAAGGTTATGCTCCCCATTAGGCCGATTCTTGTCCATTGATCTTCTACCTGTGAGCATCTCGAGCAAGACAACACCAAAGCTATAGACATCACTCTTCGATGTAAGATGCCCTGTAACAGAGAAGGATAGAATCCAATCAGAATAAATAGAGTATGTCATGCGAACCCTGAAGAATTATTCAAGGCATCTAACAAACATGAAAAATCCCAGATTAAGTTTTGAACATTCTTAACCATAAAATTTTGACACGCTTTTATTATTAGAAACATTTTTTAACATATATTTTGCAGAGATGAATTGGAATTCAAACACAATCAAGGATATCACACGTAATAATGGATAGTTATTAAGCAAGACCAAATAAAAATATTAGATTTCCAACACTTCTCTTGCACAAGTGAATTGCATAGGGTGGGGAAACATCTAGCCTCCTAAGCGCACTCATTCCATGTTTGTTCAAGACCATGATACATTGTTAGAAGGATATAGAATGATATAAGGCAACATGTACAATGAACAAGCGCTATGTTCAAGATGAGCATAAGATACCCATCCATAACAGCCTTCACGACTCCTCGTAAGTAGAGATACTGCACTAGAATTGAACAGGAAATACTAAAACATGAAAAATTCCAGGGCTGTGTGGATGCAATATCAGAATTTCGGCACCATCACGAACAGCATAGAACAATTTCATCATAGCTGTCATTGGCTCAGTTCATAGTATCTTAATAAAAAGCATTCTAAAACAAAAGGTGAAACGAACAATAAATAGAAGAGAGACGCATTTAAATAGACCAGATTCCCACCCCATCCTGAAGTTGACCTATGAAGTTTTACTATACATAAGATTCAGCCATGGAGTTGTTGCAGTAATTCTACCAGAGCAAATGAGTGATATAGAGCAGGAAGGGTTTTCAGTCACGATTGTAAAAGATTCAAAACGGAAAACGTCAGGTCAGCTAAAGATGAAGTATAGTCTCAAATGAAAAGATTTCCTATTACTTAAGAAATTGCCACGTAACTTTTCCTTTATTCTATAGGTTTTCTCAAGTTATCTTAGGGCTCTCCATTCTCTTATTTCACTTCTTGAATCCTCGTCCTTTTGGTAGGAGCATTACTTTGCAGTTAGAATTGCATAAAAATTTCACCTGTCATGACATATTCTGGGGCAGCATAACCATAGGTTCCCATCACACGGGTAGAAACATGAGTTTTTCCTTCATCTGGAGCATCTTTAGCAAGTCCAAAATCAGAAAGTTTGGCATTATATTCCTGAAAAATAATGCTATTATGTTAATTCATATATCAGGGAAATGTATTTTAAAAGAATGTGATTTGCCAAGCGTAGGGAACTTACAGCATCCAACAGGATGTTAGAAGTCTTAAAATCACGATATATCACGGGTCTTTCTGCTTCCTCGTGAAGAAAAGCAAGACCCTTTGCAGCACCAAGAGCAATTTTCATCCTGATAGACCATGGAAGAGGCAAAGACCCTACAAATTTTAATGATTCAATTAGCAGAACATTGCTACATGGGTTAAAAAATAAGTGCTCTAGCACTGAAAATGTGAAACAAAGGTAATATGATATTAGTTTCATACTGTCTTTTGAAAGGAAAATGTCATTTATATGTCCAACACAAAATGCTCACATGCAGTGAAAATGGAAAAGATTTGAAGCACCAGAATCTGATAATGAATAGGGGCTTTCGCCTCCACTCAAAACTTTGTTTAGATGCTGCTTCATCATAGATGTCAGTCATCAGTAAAACTTACTGCTGCTTTCACTTAAACGTATTTTAATGTTAACGTTATCAAATATTTTTCTTCAAGAAAGTAGGATTAGGTAGTTTTTTTTTTTTTTCCTCCACCTGCATGCATTTGGGTCATTATGCAAATATACTATAGTCTTTTTGTTCCAATCCAAATACGTTACCCCAACATGCATCTAGGAAAATGCAGCTACCCTACTATGATATATTGATATGCAAGATTGTTCCAGAGTTTGTCAAATGCAAACTAAAATATAAACATCTTTCAGTTGGAATTCACCATGGATTATTATCAGACCGTGCATCAACACACCCAACAAGAAGAACATGCTTGCTGAACCAAACAAGAATTAAAAGAAGTAAAGTATCGATAAATCTGACCCTGTTTGACTAACAGAAATCAGGAATTTAGACCATAAAATATGAACTAGCAAGTGAACGAAAAATTTTAGTGCTCGCATATCATAAAAATGGTTCGGAACTCCAACTTGACAAATATAGGACATGATTCTAACCTACACAGTCATGTAACTAATTAAAATAGAAGAAACACAGATATTTCATTATTTAAAGAATGTGTCCAGGACTCCTGGATTGTCAACCAAATTCCAAGGAGATAACTTGCTCTAAAATCACGCACAAGAAATAGAAAAAGATTCTCTCAAATGAATTCTCTATGACATAACCTGAACTCCAACAGGTCATCCATGCAAAATACACTGTAAGAAGATTCAATACATACTTCTGAAAAGGTGGTTCTCCAAGCTTCCCCGAGGCATAAACTCGTAAACTAACAGCCTCTGATCTTCTTCTATACAGTAACCAATTAATGTAACCAAATTACGATGGACAAGATCACCCAGATAATTTACTTCAGCCTGCCAAAACAAAAAAATTGCAATTCAGATAATCCAAACAAAATAATACCCAAAAAACAGGACTGACAACTACTTTAAGAAAATTATATTGAGAAAGCATCAAACCAGCCATTCTTTATGACCCTGAAGTCCATCGTGATTGAGGGTCTTCACAGCTACAGTAAGTCCTGTTCCAGGCTTCACCGGTGCTGTCCCATTCTCTTCAATCCACCCCTTAAATACACAACCAAATCCCCCTTCACCAAGAAGAGATTCGGGTCTAAAATTTCTCGTGGCCAGCTTCAGATCATTAAATGTGAATTTTCGAAGCCGAGAAGATACTTTAAGTTCCTCTTCAAGTTTGAAGCTCGAAGATTTGCTTTCAGCATTGCTCGTGGTGGTGGATGGAAGTACCAGGGAAGCTGGTTGGTCTTTACTAGTATCGTTTGCTGATTTACTTTCTGTTCACACGCACAATGAAGCAATAGGTAAGAAGAAGGCAGACTCGTGATTGGAAAAGTCTACATCGGCATTGTCTGGCATGGCATGCGGTATATCTCACTATATGTCAATAGGACTAAACTTATTCAACTAAGTAAATGGAGATAATATCTAGTAACAAGTTAACAAGTATTAGCACTGAATATGTAATAGAAGACTAAACGTTGACAGCAACAATTACCGTTTCCAAATGTATTTAGTTCAATATTATGAAATTTCAAAACAAGAAGCATTAACTATTGGACCAAAATTTGTAAGCACCTAAAGTAAGCTCATTTTGCACAACATGATAAGCAATGTGCTATTAAGTTTCCCGCAACTTTAAATTGTAAACATTGCACCATCAGCTATTCACCTTATGTCTGCAAAAGGATTATACACGAAAAATTTAATTCTTGACATGGTTACAATTCTTGGAACAACCAAAAACACTGATCAGCATCCTTAATCATACTGGCACTCTAACTATATGCTCACTGTACACCATTAATTTTTGTTGCAATGACATAAATGTGCTAAAATGTCATCACCAGACTGCCTAAGCAATTGGATATCCAAACAAAGAAGAAAAAGAGAACAAAAATAGATATTAAATCAGACTAACCAATGAATGAAAATTGAAAGCACTAATAAAAGATGAATATTAACCCGGAATTTGACACTTGGAAAATGGAAAATGAGTAAATGATTACCGCGGGCGCTGATTCCACTAATAGAGGTATCAACTTTAGATCTTGAACACATACAGCTGCCAATATACCTCAACTTAATCCAACATCCTGTCCCCTCCACAGCATCATCATTTTTCTTCTTCCTTCCCTTTGATTTCACCACATCCCAAGATTCCGCCTTCAAGCTATCACCACCAAGTCCCATCTCTAACAAACCTAGAATCAACAAAAACCCCCCAAATCCCAATTTCCACCCAACCTCCTCCTAAAGAAAGTTTGCCAAATAGTACCTCACTTCCAGTCCTATTCCCTCCTAAACCCCTAGAATCAACTAAATCAAGCCAAACGTGTTTCAGAAAATCAGCCAGAGATAAAAAAAAGACAACCTTTCCCCCACTTTGAAGAAAGCCCAAATATCCAAACTAGAACAGGTGACTTTCTTCTCTTCAAGAACCAGTTTTTACTCAAAAATTCACAAAAAGAAATTGATAAATAGCTCAGCCCAGTAACAGGATCAGCTAATAAAATATCCTTCGCCCACTTTTAAGATTAACCTAAATACCTTAAAATATTACTTATCACTCTTTCCACTTCAAGAACCACTTTTTTCTCAAAATAAATAAATAAATAAAAATAAAACCCAGAGAAAAATGATGAAATAACTCGGACCCAGTTGAAAATATTAGCTGAAAATTACATTAATAGGGCTCAAAAAGAGCTCAGTGATTGCAGATCACATGCTGACATTCAAAGAACAAAACTTTACCCCTTGGCTCTCTGGAACAAGCAACTCTGAAATAAGATAGTAATAAGAATAATAACGATAATAATCTCAGTTCAAAAAGTATAAGAATTACGACGCCACCCCCCCCAGAAATGTCTGTTCTTGGAAAGGATATTGGAATCCCAACAAAAGACTATCCTATTTAATCATTAAGCGATATTTTTTTTATATTTTTTTATCTATTGCGAACAATGTGTATGTACGTAATTTATGACTGTATATATAAAAAAAATTCTTTGAAAATGAGAATTATCTGTTTTTACTTTTTAATAGAATCAATGACTAAAAAGCAAATGGGAGGCTGCCCGGAGAACATGGGCAGGTGCCATAGCACCTTTTTGAGCAATTTGTATTTTTCAAGGTGTATTTGGTTATAAGGAAAATAATTCTTTTATTTATTGATAAATGTAAAATTTTATAGATGACAACTCATATACAAATATATCGAGTATAACCAGAGGGACAAAGATGAAGTGTCAAATGCAAGTACACTAAGCATACTCGAACAAAACAAAACTGAAACAATATACAAACAAGGAAAAATCTATTTCAACCTAAGGACTTACCTAATTTATCTAACGATTGTGAAACGAAATCATGTAAATGGCTATTATTAACTAATGTTTGAGTTAACAATATTTATATTTACTAGTCACAGCTAAACGTGCATTGCACGTTATTTTGAAATACTTTATAAATGCTGTAAAATTGATATTTGAAAATCAGTGAATATAAAAAATAGCTTAAAAACATCTGTTTATGTGAAATGAACTTTT
>CAIGRQ010327671.1:0-16675 GCA_903798375.1 Fraxinus sp. D2006-0159
AATATTAAATAAAAAAATTTTATATAAAAAAAAAAAAAAAAAAAAAAAAAGAATTTGCTAATTCGTTAAAAAATAATATTTCATTTTAATAATTATCAATTTCAAATTCTTTATTTAATTATATATATATATATAAATTTAAACAAAAGGAAATTATTACGATTAAATAAAGAATATAAATATTATTTAATTAAATTAACCAAAAAAATTAACTATAAAACAAAATTAAATAAATAAAAATGTTATTTATTATTAGAAAATCAAACTATTAAAAAAGGTTAAAAAATGGCTAGGCCGACTGTATTGCCGGTTAATAGTAATGGGCTGACTGTTTAAATTAATCAGTGAGCCCAATTCTGTTAACAATTACGGGATGACTGTTAACAGCTGCATTTGTCGACTTTTAAACAGCTAGCCTCTCAATCGTCAAAAATTGTCATTTCTAGTGAGACTTCCAAATCCATCTTACATACACATTTTTACACGACAAAAACTCACAAACACTTATATCTCAAGCATCTCTACCTATATATGCATATAAATGAGGATAAACTAAATAAATGTAAGCATTTATCAAATTTATCATCTACTACAAGGAAAACTTCAAAATCCATTTCATATTCACAAAAACTAACATTCTCTTTCGTAGGTGACTGGGTTGTTCAGTGTGGTTATCGGCGCGACGACTTTGTCGGTTTGGTAGGTTGGGATTGACTGTGAAATGCTTTGGTCGTCGATTTGGGAGGAAATGGTCAATGGTATTTTTGGCTTTTTGTTTGTAAATGTTTCGTTTTAAATTTTTTTTATTGTATTAATGGCTTAAAGGCCAATGTGGAAAAACGCTCCAATCAACAAGCCATTTCTCACTATTTCCTCATCAATGACCACTCCTATTGACAGAGATTTGAATTGGCTGACGTATCCAATGAAAAAATGGAGAGAAATGGGCACACGTGTGGATAGAAGTGTGGGCTAACTTCAAGTGTGAATACCCACAACAAGCCCAGTATGACACGAAATTTCTTCAAATTTTTCCAAAACCTCCAACTCCAAGATGACAAACCACGACAACAAACACACATTGGTTGTAGAATCCCCGACAGTTGCTCCTCCGGCCAAACCCCTAAAATTCCCACCTAGGTTGTCATCATATCGCCATCGAATACCGAAGTTGATCGGGCGAATTCTCTCTAGGCTGCGTTTCGCTGTCGCCGCCAACATTAAGGCATCCTTATCATCTTCGTCCCCTATTTATTAAGCTTTACTTGTCCAGGTTGTAAAATATAAAAAAGACATTTTTGACTTTTAAGAACTTGAAGCTATAAGCTAAGGTTTCAGGTAGAAGCAATAATGGCTTGTGGTTTGTATTTTGTTTACTTCTCATATGTCAGTGGCCATGTTCGTTGTAGTGAACCTAGGTTAGGGCTGATTCGAGGGTTTAGTTGCTAGTGTAGTATTCATTTTTTTCCTTGCAACTTTTTCGATAAATTAACAAATAATAACTATACTAATGAATAAGAAATCGAGGAACAATAAACCCAGAGACTATAATGTTTGTGAAAAATCATTTTACGATTACTTGTTTATATACTTATCGTTCTATTAGTATGAATTCCTAAATGTGTCCACTTGTGTTAACACAGTCGAAGAAATTATGGAGGAAGTGCACAACGAGCATGTTGATGTTCTAGTGGAATATAATGGTAAGAATTCCATTAACATAGTGGAATGTGAAAACCTCAGTGGGAGGAGAAGAGATAGTGCCCGTGGTAGGTATGGAGTTTAATGATGTGAAATAAATGTTGGACTTCCACAAGAAATATGCTTATGCCGTTGTTTCTTCAGTAAAGAAAAGGAATTCGGAAGGGGGGATGATGGTGAGATGAGATATGTGACGTACACTTGTAGCCGTGAAGGCCAAAGAATTGGTAATACTAGTGGTTCTTTGAAGCCGCAACCCACAATTCAGATGAGTAGTAAAGTAAGGATATCAACATAAAGGCTATATATACCTCAGAGCTCTATTAACACGGCCTACCTCAACCACAATCATAAAACTAGACATTCGAAGTCCAGGTTATATCGATGGAATCGAGAATTGAGTGCACATGTGAAATGCAAACTTTAAGTTAATGATTTGTCAGGAATTTCGTTGCATAAAAGCTACAATTATGTAGTTGTAGAAGCAGGTGGTTATGAGAAAATGAGTTGCGTGGAAAATGATTGTCGAAATTATATTGAACAATGAATCGATTAAGACTTGGAAAAGGAGACGTCGCAGCAATACAATCATATTTTTCAAAAATGCAAGCACAGTGCTCAAAATCTTACTTTAGCATGGATTTGGATGACAAATCGCGGCATAAGAATGTATTTTGGGCAAATAATCGTTGTAGGAAAGCATATAAAGAGACTAGTGACGTTGTAACGTTTGATATGGCTTACCTTACAAACAAGTATGACATGCCTTTCGCCCCCTTTGTTGGTGTTAAACATCATGGACAACCAACATTGTTTGGTTGGGGGTTGGTATCAAATGAAGACACTGATACTTTTGTGTAGTTGTTAAGTACATGGCTTCAATGTATAGATGGCATTGTACTTCGTAGAATTAATACCGATCAAGACAAGGCCATACAAAATGCAATTTCGATAGTTGTTCCCAACACAAAGCATATATGGTGTTTGTGGCACATTTTGAAGAAGTTGCCACAAAAACTTGGATACCATGAGGATACATTTGGAATATTTGGTGCTATACACCGATTGGTTTAAGACTAGCAGTTTATGCAAGAACTTGAACAAAACTGGGCAGCAATGATTGATACGTTTGATTTGCATGAACTGAATGTGTATTACAGCAATGATTGTGCAAGAATTCGATGAATATGTGCCTTCGAAGACATCCTTGAAGCTGTTTGTCGAACAATATGAAAATGCATTGCGGAATAAGGTTGAGAAGGAATTTCAAGCTAATTTCAAGTCATTTTCTCAAATGGTACCATGTGCAACACAATATGAAATGGAGCAATAGTTGAGTCTGTTTACACCATTTCTAAATTTAGTGAAGCACATGATGAGTTCATGGGAAAGGTTTACTGCGACCTCATATCCACTTTGGAGGTGAACTTTGGGACAATGTACGAGGTATGAGATGATGTTATGAATGAGGGGTGACAGAAGAAAAAAAGCATTTTTTGTCTTATTTGAGAGAGAGAGAGAATTGTGAAGGTGTATGCAACTGCCACTTGTTCGAATATCGGGGAATAGTTTGTCGTCATGCGATCGTAATATTGATTCGTAGTGATGTCACCTTACTTTTGGAAATGGATGAGAGATGTTAGTAGAGCACACATGATGGTCGTAGTAAAGTACAATGGTTTGGTTAGTTCTTTTGAACAACTGAGATATGATAACATGCATCGCAAGTTTGCGCAAGTGGCAAACCTTGCTGCCGATGATGAAGGGAGGCACGTACAATTATGGACCGGATAAAACTTCAATGTAAAGACCTTATGATGTCAGAAAGGTCAAGTAGTGGAAGTAATGTCCTCTCACATCACATTATCCGGGTAGTCAATAAGTGTACTGAAATGCAAAATAATGCTAGCGTGAACATACATGATCTAACATCGTCCTACAAAAAAAGTGTGCCCAAAAAATTACGGAGAAAAGGCCCGTTGGAGTCGGGTTCGAACAAAGATAACTTATAAATAAAATACTATAGAAAGGAAATGATTTCATCTTAGTTTAATATTGATTACCATAGATGCACATGCAGGGAAGTTCGGGATCAACAAAAGGAAAGAGACAGAGGGTGAGGCATAGTGATATGCAAGATGGTGCCGACGTGTTCAACAAGCAACGCAACAACGAAACTCCGTGCAAACATCAATTTCATATTTACAATACTCCATGCCGACACAATTCCCATTCTCACAGTATTCCATTCCGACACCGTTCTATTACTTAGGAGTCTTACCAACTTCAAGTTTGATACATCCATCCTCATCAATTGTTATGTATACTTCACAAGGTGCACACATAATTTGACATTTAAACTTAATCATGGAAGTTTGTTTCATCTATGTACCTATTAATATATTCTTGTATTCTAGGTCAAGCAATGTCATACTACATTCCACATTTACAAGACCATGGAGGCTCAGGCAAGTAATCTTGGTTTATGCTATGGATTGATCATTGTCAATCTATTCTTGATTATTGAACACACATGAATGCCTATATAGTAAATCCTATGTGGCATTTGTTTGGGTTTTCCTCACTTGTGGTGCTTCGATGAAGACGTTTTCGGATTAATAGTGGCTGGGGCTCCATCAAGTCTGAAATGTGAACAGCGGTGGCGGTTACATGAAAATCTAAAATGCGGATAAGTTTTGTCGTTAAGTTAGCTTCTATTTTGTTTTTAAGTTGTTTGTTTTTGGTAACTGACCAAGTCGGATGAGTTTTTGTTACACTTGTATCACTTGAACTATGAAGTTTATATTGGTTAATATTAATGATGTATAAGATCAAGATAAGCTTTTGTTTAGTGCACATTTTGCAGCCAAGAATGCATTTTTATTTTTGATGTGATGGGGAACATGTGGTTAAAAAAGAAGGAAAAGTTATTGATGTGATGGAAAATATTATTTTATTGAAAAATGTGTGATTGAAATTGAATAGAAGAATGAGAATGAAAAAAATAATGTGATTCAAACAAGGGCTAAGTTGTGAATAGCTGAATTTAATTGTGAGAAATAGTTGCTTTACAGTGCGTGTAGTTGGCAAAGTGTAAGATGAATACTTAAGCGTGTATGTGTGACCTTAAAACTGTTTGAACGTGTATTATGTGCCTTTAAAACTGTACAAGTGTAAGACGCAGCTTCAAAAATAATGTCAAGACCTTTTGCAGTCCCATATCAGAAAATGTATGATGTTTCTATATTCCTATTTGTTAAGGACATTGGCAAAGTGTAAGATGAGTACTTAAGGGTTAGACACACAAATTACCAACAAGATGTGTCCCCCAGGTGGCCAGAGAAATTGGAATAACACAACAAATTATTAAACTCACAATTAAAACAATGAAGACTGCCATGCTTTGTGCCTATACATGTTTGTTTGTGGGAGAGAAATAGATAGTTTGAGATGATCAATATATGGAAATGTGAGTATACATTTAGATAAATACTTGGCAACAAATATATATAAGTTGGGAGTTGTTAACTGAAATAAGGGTTAAACATCCATCGTGTCATAGATTAAAATAGTTTACAAACATATCTTCACTAATAATATTCCGACCACATACAAAAGATTATGTAATCAAGTTGACCACTTCCCTTTTGAATTCACTTCTGCGATCCTGTTGCCTTACAGACCTTAACGGTCACCGTAATATGTAGATATTCTTCAACAGAGATGCGAACTTGAGATTGGAGCATGTGTGACATTTGTCGACATGTTTCGTTCATTGCAAGGTTATCAGAGAAGGAAAATTCTGGTTTGCCCGAGGGGGGGGTTACCGAATGTTTCCCCCCCTCTCACATGGGGGCGGGCCCCCCCATGTATTAATTAATTCCCGAGCTGTGGCCCACCTCCTGAATGTGAGGGTCGGTGAAAAATTCGGTGGGAATTTTTCGGGCACAGTAGCTTCGTCCATCAGAGAAAGTCTACCTCTAGAGGATTAGACGCTTGATTTTTCTTTGATGACCTAATCCCAAAATTCACAGTTTTTACTGCAACAAATAAATAATAGCCCTTTATTTTTAGTCTTATTCTCCACCACGAAACACTTCTCAAATCCATATTCACAATTTGGGCATTACGCTTCTTTGGGCACTCGGCAAAGAAATGCCCCTTCGATCTATAACTATGACAAATTCCATAATTCCTACCGCCCATTCTACGATGCGAAAAAAACAACAGAGCAAAGTCAACATAGATATATGCAAATTCGCCCCCTGAAATTTAGATACCAACCCAATATTCAATAATACACAAATGAAATTACTATTCGATAATATAATGGAAATGCATCTATTCACTTAAGTTAACTGGATAAGCAATATCACGGTAGAACTAGAAAGTGTCTGAAATGAAACTAATAATTCAGAAATTTGCTACAATAAGCTTTTCGAAATGAGAATGTATGATGCAAATTTACCAAACCTTCACATATAAAAACCATTACAAGCACAATCATTTGACAAAGTTACAGAGGTGAGTTAGACCAAAAATTTTGATAGCAGCTAGCAATCTCTATTTTTTTCGATCATACTTAGTACTCGAATTGTCAAATGGACATAATAAACGAAATGGGTTCCGAGTTCCTTCGTCTTACTTGAAAATCAAATGAAGTTCAAATTCACCGGATATTTTGAATTGTGGTGCTGATTTCGCTGGCCGGAGTTCGTTAAGCGTGTGCTGACGAAACCTTTCGAGTAGGTGCTGCCAAACCTTCGATCAAACAGCTGCCGGAGATGGTAAAGCGAGAACGGACGAAACCTACGATGAATGTATTGTCGGTGTGAAGCCGTTACCTCCGAATGATGTGCAGCCAGACAGTATAGGAAGGATTTTCACATCTCTGCGTTTCGAAATGGGTGTAGTGTGGGTGCGTTTCGCCACTTGGCGCCCCAATCTGTGGCCCGGTCATTGAGCCATGTTCCTGTGGCGGACTTGTTCAAAATATCTTATATTCTCTCTCTACATTTACAAATGGGATTTTATCTCTTTCTATGGAAATAGATTTCTCTTTCTTCTCTCTATCGATCTTCTTTCTCTATCTAAATACTACAAGTCTGCAGAATCAATTGGGAGCCAATATGCACAATCTAACGAAATCAATGGGTGTCACTGCATGCAACTTCGATCAACTATTGAGGCATAGACAAAATTTCGCCAACTCAAAGAGCCATTCAATCAATCCAATGGTTGAGATTCATATGACAGAATATAGAGTGTTATTCACTATTTTAATGCTTTTTTTTTCATTGACTATTTTTTTTTTGAAATGTTAACAATAGAAAGTGCACAAAAGTATGAGGGTGTTATGTTCTTTATTAGGATGAGTTATGTGATCTCTAAAGGTTTCTCTTCAGGTTAGGACTAGAGATTTAGGAGAGATTTCAAAACATTCTAAGGTTACCGGTTGTATTTTGCTATTTGAAAAACTTTTGTACTTAGTATTTGGGTGAACATGTCAAGTGCTATTGAAATTATTCTGTAGGAAACAACCTAAAAAATGTCTTGGTGCACTGATAAAGTTCAATATGCACTTATTACATGTCATAGGTCACAGATAATATATTATTCACAGGTCATAAGACATTTAGCATAAGTCACATATCAGCGTCCACAGGTCACTAATCAAATAAATCTGTTCACAGATCACTAATTTATATTCACAGGTCACAAGCCACATGTCATATTGTAATAGGTTACAGATGAAAATCAACTGGTCAAAAATCAAATGTCACATGTCTTTGTGCACTGATAACATGTCACATATTCAAGTTCACAGGTACAACTCACAGGTTACAAGCCATTGAGCATATATCACAAATCAATATCCACATGTTATAGATCAAATAGAACTAGTTACAGATTACTGATTTATGTTCACATGTCACATGTTACAATTCATAGATCATATGTCACACTTCACATGTTACAAGTCACAGATCAATGTCAACGGGTCAGGAACAAAATTATTTAGTCATAAATCAGATGTCACATGTATTTGTGTACTGACAATATGTTACATATTCAAGTTCACTGATAACAGTTCATTCATTACATATTACGTGTAACAATTCATAGGTCACAAGTTATATTGCATAAATAGCAGGTCAATGTCCACATATTACAAATCCAATAAGATTGGTCACGGGTCATTGAATAAATGTCACGAGTAACATTTTATAAGTCACGCATAACATGTAACAGTTCACATGTCACATGTCTGCATAGGTCACATATAACATATCCAAGAGATCTGGTCACAGGCCATTGGATCAATATCACAGGTAATAATTGATCTTTTCAATTTTTGTCAAAGAAACTCACAATTTACAGGACAAATGGATCATTTCAATTTTCATCACATCAACTCATGAATGGATCTTTAATATTGTTTCAAAAATTCAAAAATAGGAAGATCCAACAACAATACAATGTTATCCAACGTTAATTGTGACTTTGAAACCCTTCAAATTTACTTCGGGATAGTTACCAATCTCAATTCACTACTTCTATTATAACTTCAGTTTGTGATCGTTGCCTTCAAAAAATTTGCTACATAGCGCTGACAACTTTTAATTTGTGATCTCAATAGTCCGACGATTTTCAATTAGCTAGATTCCGACGGTGGTAATCGAGATTATTTGCTCCGAAGAGTTCTATGTAGCTTTTCTCTTTGTTCAATCGTCACACTTTGTTAAAATGGAGAGTCATGTTTGGAATGGAAACATCTCATAACTGAATATTTGATTTAAGGAGGAATATTTTTAGAATCTAATTTAATATATATTATATATTACATATTATATATATTATTTACCACCTAACTTTTGAATGTTTAAACACTATTTCTTAAAAATGAAATTGTACATAGTAAACTTGAATAGAAGCGATTGATTTTGGTTTGGTTTGATTTGGTTTGTCTAATTCTTTTTATGGTTTAAAAATTGATCATAACATGCAAATTGGGGCGTAAATTTTCTAGTTTCGTTTTAATTTTTTTTTTTAAAAAAATAATTGGGTTACAAAAATGTTGATCATTATTTAATTCATTTAAACTTTAAAAAAATTAATTCAATCCTTATTTTATTATCGAGATTACAAAAAATAAAATTTTGGAATCGAATTAAAATTCCATTTTACACTTAAAATTGAGAATTGGGTCAGAATTGTTCGCTTCTCAATTTTAAGAATCAAGTGCTATTAATTTTTTTTAACTAGAATTCAAATGAATTGGTTAGTTAGCTCAATTCAACTTCAATTCCATATGATTTGCTTGATTTTAAGAATCTGGTGCAATTAATTTTTCACAAGGATATAAACAAATTGGTTAGTCAGTTGAGTTATATTTTGGTTCCATATGAATTTCGATCAAAATGCAAACTCATAACGACTTTATATAATATATCTAGAAATAGCATTAAATAGAAGCAATGTATGATTTGGCTACGTTATACTTCCATGAGAATATTCTCCGTGAGTATCACAATATATGATCAAGAATCAATATCAACAAATAAAATTTTCTTTTTTCAATTTTCTTCACTCAACTCGACTCAACTCAACTTAAACTTCTATATTTTTTTTTTCCTGATAATCTAGAGCTTGGTCATGAGTCAAGATTCTCGACCCTTATGAGATATGTATTTATTTTTTTGTCAATTAAGGGCCCAAACTTTGTGTCCATGAAACTTTTTTCCTTTTATTTTGTGGGATCTCCGATATCAATATACGTTTATTAAGTTCCTCTATGGAGAATTCATTTTTTGTTTCCGCGCCCCCCCTCCCCTCCCCTATTTTTCATACCTTATTCCATGAGTTCAAGAACACCTCTATGAATTAATGTGCAGTTTGGTTCCTCGTTCTTCCATAGCAAAATATTCACCTCTAAAGAAAGAAATGCACAAGCACACAACACATTGAGGGAAAAAAATGAAACAAGTCGACACATTCAGCTGCCGATGGACAAGCTACAACAAAGGTGATTATGCCGATTGACAGATTAAAAAAAAACTACACTGCCCTTTGTTTCAAATCAATCATCTGATTGAAAATTACCCATGTTTGTATCCCACTCTTTATAACTCACACATTTTCACGTAGCAACGACCAAGCTGACACGCCAATAAGAACAAGTGTCACTTTTAACCACACATTCTCCAAAATAATCACTTATTACAAAACCTATTGAATAATAACCATGCTACTTGTACAAAATAATTTGAATTTTTTTTTGACAAAACGCCACATAGCGGTAGGAGGGCGCCATGTGACGTTTTGTCAAAAAAGTTGTTTTTGTACAAATAGAATAATTCATTGAATAATACTATCTAGCACCAGCTTTTGTGACATTATGTGATATGTTCAATTAAAAATGAACTTATATGATTCATTTAATTGAACCTGTAATTTAATATCATTAATGATGTCACCTAGACTGCTGTTAAATACCAATGATAATAAATAGCATTATTCTCAAAAAATGAGACGCAAATAGGGGCTTAATAAGTGACATCTGAGCAAAAGATAATTGTATATCTGCTCACAGACATAACCAAATCTTGCAAACCTTAGTCTAAGCAAAAACAAAATCAACCAAAACAGCCAATGTATGAAAAACAAAAACATAAAACAAGCTACGGCTTAATCGGGCAACGAAAATTAAGAAACGAAAATAAAAGCTATATATAGTTTAGTAATTGAAAAGTTCACCAGGTAAATCGACTAACCCGATCTAAGAAGCACATACAAGAAAATAAGAGAACTTTTAAATAAGTAAAAACAAAACTAATAATTACATACAAATTATGATTTCACTCACCACTGCATCTCATTTGCATTTTTGATACATCTCCTATACATCTCGAGCGACAATAAGTTCAACTAATTGATCAGCATCTCCGACATCAGATAGCAACAAGATGTCATCTTCTGTTGTGAAATTATGCGGTTGTCCAATAGCTCTCAAAAGCTGGTACACTTCAAACATGGTAGGCCTCTCTTTGGGAACTGACAGCACACAGGTACAGGCAACCTTAAGAAACTGGAAAAGCTCACCATCGTAACCTTTCCCAACCAAGGACTTATCAATTGCATCATGAAGTTTAGAGGATCTAGAGAGCTCAGAAATCCACTCAACTAGATTTCCACTGAAGCTTTCGGGGGCTTTAGTCACATAGGTCGCCCTCTCACCTGTTACTAATTCGAGAAGTACAACCCCAAAACTGTAGACGTCCCCTTTAGGAGTGGCGAGCAGAGTTCTTGCATATTCCGGAGCAACATAACCCAAGTCCCCGAATTCACCATTTACGAAAGTACTCAAATGAGTGTCAATAGGATTCATGAGACGAGCAAGGCCGAAATCGGATATTTTGGGTTCATAGTCCACATCTAGTAAGATGCAGTTGGAACTTACATTTCGGTGAATAATACGTGGATTACAGCAGTGGTGGAGCCATGCAAATCCTTTCGCTGCCCAAATACTAATTTTGAGTCGTAAAGGCCAATCCATATGTTTGCTACCGTCTTTCACAAGATGTAGCTTATCGTGGAGGCTACCATTTGGCATGTACTTGTAAACTAAAAGTCTTTCATTCTTAGCTATACAAAAACCTAAAAGCTGAACCAAATTGCGGTGCTTTACGTTTCCTAGAGTAGCCATCTCAGATGCAAATTCTTTCTCCGAGTATTGAATATCCTGCAATCTTTTCACCATAAGGGATGTGCCATCTTGAAGCACTGCCTTGTACATTGTCCCTGTTCTTCCTAACCCAATTATATTCTCTTTACTGAAGTCATTGGTCGCCTTCATGAGATCGCCCAATTTCATTTTAGACACCGACTTCTCAAACATTGAAAGCTGAAAGTAGGAAGTGTGACTGTTAGTAATTCATTCCTTGTATGGAAAAGATAACTGAAAGACAAAAGAGGTAATGTACACAAGTGAGACCAAGTCTGAAGTTTAACAAAATAATTTAATGAAATTTGCAGCCAAGGACATCAAACGTTGAAAAATAAAGCACATTGGTCCCCAATCAAAATCTATTAGCATTTAGGTTCCTAAACTTCGATTTTGGTGCATGTTGGCCACACGGAAACCATCAATTTTCCCATCAAACAATCACATACTTTGCACCACGATGACGTGTTTGAGGGTTATTTTTCTCAACCTGCTTCATTTCCCCGAAACAGTTAAACAGAGAAAAATGGAGTGCTGACCTTTGACCTTCGTCTTTTTTCCCTATTTTTAATTGTTTTTGAAGGAAACGGAATTGGTTAACGAAAATAACCCTCAAATAAGCAAAACATGTGACTGTTTGACAGAAAAAAATTGAGGATATCCATCTTGTGGGGACAACTGTGCACCGAAAATAAAAGTTCAGGGCATAAGACCAGAAAAATTTGAATGGGACCCATACGCTTTATTTGTTAAAGTTTGAGGACCGTGGCTACACATTTCACAATAATTTATACATGTTAGGAGAAGAAATTCCAACAAAATGAAAATGTATCTTGCCTTGATGCCTTTGGCATCCTTGATACTCTTTGTCCATTTGTTGCCCAAAGGATCTTCTTCCTTCTTCTTTCTGGACACCTTACGGGAATAGAAGAACATGCCAATGACAACAGCCAAAGCTGCAACAGTCACCCCACCAACAGCTGCCCCAACAATGGCTGCACTATTAGTTTTCTTTGAAGAACCTTGACAAGCAGGCAACGGACTATCACATAGTCCTGCATTATTCGAATAACTGTCGGCCAGAATTGTAGCATTTGCAAACTGGGGGACTGGGCCCGACAGTCGGTTTTTTGTCACGGTAAATGTCTTTATTCGACCAAGTTGACCAATCTGAGGAGGGATTTGACCCATCAACTGGTTGTTGTCAAGTTTAAGGACGTTCAAATAAGTGCAATTTGCAAGATTCATCGGTATCTCTCCAGATAACTGGTTGGACGAGAGATCAAGGGTTGTCACATATCCAAGTAATTTAGAGATATTATTTGGAATATTACCATAAATCTTGTTATTAGAAAGATCTAAGCCTGTCAAGGATGAACACTTAGCAACACCAAGAGGAAACTCACCCTTAAGTCCCATGTCCCCCAGCTTTATATTCAATACCCTGTTCTCATCCTCATGCCAACAATCGATCCCAATAAACTTACAAATAAAACCTTCCTTAGTGTTGCTATCAAAGTTCCATGATGAATTGATGTAATTCAACGTGTCTTCCATAGAATCTTTTATAGTTCTGAGGCAGTCAACATCACTCTGATCTGAGTAGGTAAGAGATCCTCTCACAATCAACAAAAGAAAAATTCTAATAATAGTTGAGAGGACTCTAAAATCAAATTTCACCCTCAACCAGAAAGCAGCCATAATCCAAAACTAAAGAAACCCCCCGAGTGTATAAACCTACTGAAGATGATTGTTAAACTAAGCACCGAGTAACAGTTGTCATAAGTTTGATCCCTGAAACAAATTCAAATTTCAATGTAAACATATTTCCAGTTTAACATAACATCCTGAAAAAGTCTTTCGGCTTAGGAAACAAGATAATTAGAATGACAAAGTAAACTGTCATCCAATAACTATGGGCAACAATTAAAAAGGAGATGCAGAAAAATCTAAACCACAAATACTGCAAGTAGAACATATGGACGAGGCAAGGCAAGTTTGATATAAAGAAAATTCATAAGTTAAATAAGATGTTAAATCATCTATATAAACACTTGAATGAAAGGAGTTTCAAGCAAGCTAACACCAATCGTATAAAATTTATAGCTAGTTAATTAATCAGTAATCTATCATAGAAGGACAATTAATCATTTATTTGATTGAATTACTCATTTAACAATAAAAAATCCCAATCAAGAGAAAAAATAAACATATAGATAATGATGAATAACATGGGAAGACAGAATATCAACATGATTTTACAGAGACCAAGCAGAAGATATGAATATTCAAAACTCTTTCCTTCTAAAAAATCATGAAATAAGTAAGAAAATATCAAAACCACTTCAGTTTACCCAATTACACGTCCTAAAATTCACATAACCCAGCTAATAAAAAATTAAATCAAAGAAGCCCACCTGTGGTACCACCAAATTCCATCAAAACCCCAAAAGAATCCTTAAATCAAGAAGCCCTGACCATAACTACCACACCAACTCAATAAAAGAAGTCTTCGTTTAAGATATAGAAAGCCACCAGAAAATATTATCTAGTAATACACAATAAAGAACTCACAGATTACACATACATAAATTGAAATATTCAACTCACATAGAAACAACAATAGAAAAGCCTGCAAGAGAGAAAGAAATTTACCAGGGTGGGAACGCTTGAATTTTGAAGTCCAGTGGAAATCTGGGAGGAGACTGACGGAGTATAAATGGTGAAATATTATTCATTCATTTTTTTCGGGTCAAATAAATATTTTTTTTCATCATATTTTTCGCTTAATAATTTCTTAGCTTCTTTCTTTTTGAATTTCATGGTGAAGCTTGCATATGCAAATCAAGAGTCAAGACCGGACTGCCAGAGAAGGAAGAAAAGAACCAAATAAATTGACTTTGATGCTCCTTGTGACTGCTGAGAAGCGTGTGAGAAGTCGTGGTAATGACTTGCGACTCTTGGACGTTTTTAGCACCGGTTCACACTGGTTTTTGGGTGTCTTTGTTTTTGCCAATTCCTATGTAATTTCTCAAAATTTACAGTGTAGATAAGTAGAAAGAAGACGACTTGGGGAAAAAAATAGTTTAGCACATGTATAGAAAAATAGTTTAGAACATGTTTGGGTGCACTTATAAGTATATGGACTCACTGCTTTTTGTGGTTCAAGATAAACAAATTGTGAATTGCACGAAATAATTATGACTTTTACTTGCTTTTTTAGAAAACAGATTTTAATCATTACCATTCGCTTGAGTAAAGACCAAATTATTTTAGGTATAATAATACATAAAATAATAAAGGTGAAATGGGAAAAAAAAAAAAAGATTAGAAGGTTACAAAAATGTAAAAATAGTTTCATTTCATGCTTGACTGCTATTAGAAATCAGTTTTGAAATTTCATTGAACCTCAAATCTAGTATGACAAGGAAGATTTGTTCGAAATAGTTGATAATTTAGCACAATCATATCTAGAAAATGAAAAACTATCGCATTCTTCTTCTTTGTTTGTTGTTATGGCAAATGTACTGACCTCAATGTTAGTTCTTTTGGTTTTCATTCTTTGGCTATGGCTACCTTGAGCATGTTCGAGACTGTTTAGAATGAGTCGTAGCTAAAGATCTATTTACCTTATATGTTGTGTGGAATGTGAAATCTTTTTATAGCGAGTATGACTCTATATCTCCTATACACATCCCCTAATGTAACTCTAGTACAAGGTCTTTTGATGTCAATCATATCTTACTCTGTTTCGAAGAACTGTATTATTTAAGTTGTATCCATACACAAATTTTTTTTTGTTCTTCTTTAAAACTCCGCTTGTTGGGATTGAGCTGACTATCGAAGGCATGCCAGGTACAAAAATAAAAAGATCACTTAGCCCCCGTTTTGGTGCACATTATTTTCAAAAGAATGCATTTTTTTAGTTGATGTAATAGGGAATATGTGGTTGAAAAAGAAGGAAAAGTTATTGATGTGATGTAAAATTTTATTTTATTGAAAAATGTGTANTTTTAGTTGATGTAATAGGGAATATGTGGTTGAAAAAGAAGGAAAAGTTATTGATGTGATGTAAAATTTTATTTTATTGAAAAATGTGTAGTTGAAAATGAATAGAAGAATGAAAATGAAAAAAAATAATGTGGATCAAACATGGGCTTAATGGGGAAATTTTCAAGTTCAATAAGAGTATTCGTGACTATGCACGACCCCTTGAAGGAAGCCTGCTAATAAGAGAGAGAATTTTGGTCAAGGAGAACCAAATACAATTTGCATAGAAAAAATACTCTCCACTCTTTGAAGAGAGTTCAAAGACTGATTTTTCCTCCTAATTTCGTATTATATATTTTTAATATAAAATAAAATTTTATTCCATCATACTTAATGAAAGTTAGTACATTATATTAAGTCTAACTTCTCCAGCTTATTAAGGTTTGATCGGAATAATTGAAATGTAAAATGAAGTTTACATAAATAGCACTAATTAGGAGCACAAAAAGGTTTAGAGTTAAAACTAGATTTTGTGAGTCTTACTACAAATATTAACATGATAGAATTGATGCACTGTTTTCTCGAAAATGAGATAAATTTAAAACGTGACATCCTGACATAAGAACTCAAAATCAGGGTCAAGCACCTAAAGCTAAGAATTGAAAATAGTGTTGTCCATATTAACGGTACAAAAAACAATCACGATGCAAAACATCGTCAACTAGTAATTTGTCCGAGCGTGTTAGAATTAGCTTCCGTGGACAGGAGTGTGCCTCATATATGTTGTCCATGTTGGGAATCTACTTAATCATGCGCAGCGGAAAGTAAACAATTTTCAATTCCTAAACAATGATCTGTTTTATGTTTAGATAGAAATTGGGATAAGAACTATACCTTTGATGAATTCTACAAACTCTTTTGTTGATTCCTGAACTCGAATGATCACGATCTGCAATCCAAGATGTCCAATTGTCCAGCCTCCAATGATGATCCACACAAAGAACAAGAATGACAGCTATAGTTTTATTTTCTCGTACTAGCAATAATAATAAATTCTTCATTAATTTTTTCAAACCCTAGTAGCATATTAATACAAGTCCAAACGGGCTTGACCCATCTCTTAACTTAACCCGGTCCAACATTTAATTAATCAAATTAATTAAATCTGGTCCATGAATTAATTAATTCGGGGCCTATTAATATGCAACCCAATTAATTAATTATCCAACATTTGTCAATCAATTAATTGGTAAATCTCAT
>CAIGRQ010327702.1:0-14523 GCA_903798375.1 Fraxinus sp. D2006-0159
TCACTGATCACAAAAATTACAGGTCACATATTTTTAATGGGTCACAAGTTAAAAAAAAATTATTTCATACTTGTTGGTCACATGTTATATTTTTAGTCACAGAGTAACGAATTTTAAGGTCACAGGTTACAGTTACTATATAGATGGTCACATATACTCAAACACCCGTCCACCAATCCTAGTGCACCACCAATACTCGGTTACAGATCGATATAGTTGGTCACATACACCCAAACACTCGTCCCCCAATCTCAGTACATCACCAATACTTAGTCACAGGTCACAGATCGACCAAATAGTTGGTCACAGACACTTCATCACATTCGCCGCACCCGTCCCCCAACCCAGTACACTAACAATACTTGGTCACGGGTCACAGAATGACCAAATAGTTGGTCACAAAGATTTCGTGCCATCTATCGCGGACCTTAATCCCTAAACCACCGACCAACAATAACACCACCAACCACCACCACCCAAACCACTATTGTCGCCGCCTGAACAACAGCACCATCGTCACCCAGTAACAACACCACCACAACCACCACCATAATAATACAAAACACTCAACCCATCGCCGCCCGCACCACCACCGCCGTCGACCCCGCTACAACACCACACAACCATCACCACAACAGTTCCACCACACAGACCGCCAGTCCACACACACAGAATAAAAAAAAACCCAAAATCACCACCGCAAAATCCCAACCAAAAAAAGCAGTCTACCGCACAAACCACCGCATCGTAGACACACAGCACCTCCACCGCCCGCCACATACACACGTCGACGTTGCTGTGAATCACATCAGCGTCGCGGCCGACAGCAGCGTCGACGTTGTTGCCGAATCAGCAGCGCGTGACACTGCTAAATAGCAGCCACGGCGCTGCCGTTCATAGGGAGGAGTGGGAAGGAGATGGGAGGGGTGGAGGCAACGCTGACAGGAAGTGAGGGGGAGGCAACGGGTAGTAGTGGTGGGAGGAGGCGGGTTTGGGAGAGAAATGTGAGTGTGTAGATTTAGAATTTGGATAGATTGGATTCAAATGGGGGGTAGGGGGTATATATTAATTTAATAAACATTATTATTAATGTTAATTATGAAATTATAATCTGATTTTTGATTAAATAAAGTATAAATCTGATTTTCGTAAACATCAGGCTAAACACCTGGTTTAGTGTAATTTTCACTTAATTTCTTAAATGAGTTAATTAGTTAATAGGATATTAATCAAATTAGTTAATTTTTTAGAGTATTGGGCCTAATTTGCCCAATCAAATTTTGGAAAGTTAGGCCCACTATCCTTACAAAAATAATATATTAGATTTATATCATTAAAATTGATTATAACTAGAAATTCTCGTATTAATTACGTCCTAATTGATTTTGTCAATTTTTTTTTTTTTTTTGAGATTTTATAACTTTTTAAAATTTCTATAACTTTTCGTTAAAAAGTCTTCTATTTTTTTTAAATCAAATTGATAATTAATCATATCACGAGAATATTGGTTTCAAGGGATATGATACGTAACTGTTCTATGAAAAAATGACATGATACTTTAACAATGATATACCTTAGCTCTTTCAAAAAAAGACAAATGATATGTTACTTTTTTACAGTTTTCATAAAATTGTTGTGAAATTTAGCTTATACGTAAATATAAGGATATGCCAATTGTTTTATTGATGGAATTATATATCTATACTAATAATAATGTAATTTTCTTCTCTTTAACAGCGTCGAAAACTTGGCTTCTAAAAAAATGATATTTATGTTTTAACAAATGTTGTTGTATGTGCATTCTATGGGACAATAATTTCAATTATTTTGTCACTTTTATATTCGTTATCTTGTTCTCATTTGCCTCCACAATAGAGAAATACGTTAATTTTATTCATATCTATAAGAAGAATACAAATGATTAGTGTGAATTTTTATTTTTTTTTTATTTTAAAAAGTGACTTGAATTTTAATATATACTAAGTCAAAATTATTAATCTAAATATAAATTAAACCTTTGAAAAGTTGAAATTGAAACTTAAAAGCTATGAGTTGAGAAATTACTTACCTATTATATAAAAGTGTTGAAGTTCTTTATTTTTTTCTTTTTGCAGATTTTGAGAATGGATAAAGAGAAATTCAGCAATCTAGGAGGAGTTTTTGTATCTGAAATTGAATTTTATGGAAAGAAGTTTGGGGATTTTTCAAAGATTTAAAGTTTAGACGACATTTAACACGTTTTTATGTTTTAATTAAAGTGTAATTTATTTTAAAGTCTTCATTTGTACTTATTTTTCAAATTGATACTAATTTTGAGTGTATTCGTCGAAATTGGCTGTCAAATTTCAGTTTAACCTAGATAATTTTACATAATGGACTTGAAATTCCTAGGCCCACCTAATTTATAAACTGGGCCTGGCATTATTCTCTAGGCTTTGACCATGGGCCTAATACCAGTGCAATGATCAATTTAGTTCGAGTTCTATGGAGAGAGCATTTTTAACTAAGCTTAAAAATTCACTTATAAACACGAATAAAAGTATTCAAATAAAAAAAAAAAAAATTTGATAAAAATAAATAAGTTGCTTATTTAAAAGTAAAATAAGAATTATTTTTGGAAAAACTTGTTTTTCTACTTAAAATAAGAAAAGAAAAGAAAAAGTTAAGTTTTTTCTTTTTCTTTTTAACACTATTTTAATTCAATTTAGTTGAGTTCGAATTTAAAACACATACATGGAATTATAGAAGGTATGATTCAATTTTGGTTTCACTATCTTAAGCCCTATTTGATGTCCCTTTTTCAAGTTTTGCACCGTTTGATAGTTTCACCTTTCCACATTTTTCAGCTTTTGGAGGAAAAAGTTTTTTTACTGTTTTGGTTGGTTTTGATTTTTCAAGTTTTTTTTTTTTGGCAATTGAAAAAAAAAATTCTAGATACAATGGTAAAAAAAAAAAATTTATCATTTTTATTGATAATTTTCATGCAAAACAAAACCAAACGAATGGTATTCGGTATGATAATTTTTTTTTCAATTTTGTTTTTGGCAATTGGAACAAATTCTAAACCCAATAGTAGAAAAAATATCACTTTAATGGACAATTTCTATAAAAATGATGTCAACGGACACCAAACTTTCAACATTTTTCAGGTGAAAAATTATACCAATCAAACACAATTAATTACAATTCCAAGTAAATTAATTTTTAGGCAATTCAATTTCTTATAAAATATTTTTTTTTTCACATATTTTTGACCTTTACAATCAAATGCATCCTTAAATAGAAAAGTTTGCAGGTAAAAGAACCGTTCCGGTCGACTGTGTGGAGGACAAGACAGCTCCATTTTTAGAAGACAAATGGAACAGATGCAGTGGCTCGTAATATTTCTATCCATTCATTTAATGTTATTCACTGACGACCAAGTGATGTCAGGACCATTGGATTTACCATTCCAAGCATAAGATATGAAAGATTTGAAATTTGATGGCGACCACTGAACGAATATGCCACAAGTGGCTATCTGTAGACTGTAGAAGATGAAACTACATATTCAATAACATGATCGGTGCGCAGAGCCACAAGTGGCTATCATGAAACTACATATTCAATAACATGATCGGTGCGCAGAGATTCAGAGGTCATTGATCAACTTTGAGAGACTATTTGGCCAATTATAGTCTAATCTTTGAGATGCGATTCCCGTCTTTATAAGTAAGACGTGTTTGACTGTGCAAATGCATTAATAAGATTGTTGCTTTACTCTACTGCTTTTATTTGCTTTAAATACTTATACTAAATTAATTGATATTGTTATTGTTATTGTTACAATTGTAGCCTTTTCTCGTATGTTCCATGTCACTGTAGCAGTCATGTTGAGTGTAGCGTACTATAAGCTGTTTCTATAAATTTCCACCGCTAATGCAGCAATCAAGCTTTGGAGACTAATCTCGATACACCTCTCCTTCTTTGCAGTTGGAATCACGCCTCAAGGAATGTATTATTCTCTACTGGCATATTCCCGATTGTACAACACTAAAGAAGAAAAGTTATTATCTTTTTTATATTGCTATCGAATCGTATTCAATATTGTGTACTAAAAATATGTACTTGGAGTGCACGATAACGACCAGCATTGTCACTAGGAGAGGTTTTATTGATGCATGAGCTAGTAAAGCTTTTATGAAAAACGACGACAAAAATATGGCAATATGAAAGTAAACAATCACAAATACGAGAATAAAAGAATTTATGTGGAAAAAACCGTAGGCAGAGGAGGAGAATTCAATATATGATGAGAGAATACAATGATTTTGTGTTTTCAACTCGTGTTCTATTACAATGAAGAGACAATTATGTTGGTTCGGAAGAGTGTGTGTGTGTGTGTGTGTGTGTGTAAATGGTTGTTCAAGACAAGAAAATATTCAAATTTAATTCGTAAGAGCGTAATTAAACTTTAAAGAAAGAAAGTAAGAAGAAGAAAATAAAAGGGAAAACGAAATTCGAGGTAAGTGAAAACATTTTCTCCTTAAAACAACGAACTTGAAACGGTTTTAGAATGACTTTTGAAGAGTATTTGTAAGAGTTTTTGATGTAATGCTCAATGCAAATGATATAAGTTGCATAATGGACTTTCAAATGGTCCTTTATGTAGAAAATGAAAGGTTGTGAGAGAAGTGTCGTGCCCTAAACACAACAACCTTCCTTTGGCAAAGGTCGCAGCATTTGCTGTCGCTGGCCTCTCGCTAGAGCAACAATGACACCTTTTCATTAGAGCTTTTCTCGCTAGCCTGTCGAGAGACTGACGTCTCATCGTTCGAGCTCATTTGAGCGATGGAGATGGTGATTTTCCAGCATGTGCGTCCTCTTTTCATCAGGAATTAGTTTTGAGATTTCAACTAAACCAAGACGATCTACTCGATGAGTAGAATAAGTTAGTTTATTTCTATTCATAATTTTACTATCGGATCAAATTCGAATATTTGGTCAAAGTGTCACAAAAGTCACTTTTACATACTTAATATCACTCTCTAAACCAAATTTCAACAATCTCACATATGAATGAAAATTCGAATATGCTCATGCTACGCAGAAATATGATGCACTGTAGAGAGAGCGCGAAAAGAAACTGTATCAAGTAAGGTAGCTTCCGGCCTTGAATCTTCCTTAGTGAAATACTATTGAATTTACTTGGCTAATTGATGAACGTGATGTCTTGAACCATTCAACCGTTGGTGTAAATTAAAACAATAATACTCACACATATGTCTTTCTTAAATTATTCATGGTTCTCATGACTTGATTCATTTTGGCCATGAACCAGTCTTGAGTTTCATAAGTGTTTAGAAAATTTCGGTTTATGAACAATTTTCATTGAGGCGGCCCCACCCCACACTTATATAGGTGACTTCCTATTTGAATATTCTGTCTCACTCCACTTGACTTAGTCAGGATATAAGAATCATTAAAATGATATCTTAACCTTAATATTCTGCAGAAAGCACTTTAATTTTCATAAGAATGAGTTAGGAAATATTTTTCCAAATGCTTCATTGAATTTTCATAATTTAGTTGTCCCCTTAAACCCAGATCTTGAGATCTCCAATCAACAAAGTAGGGTTATCATTACAAAGATCTCCACGATGTTCTCCATTAATTTCACATAATCTATGGAGATGAAACCATTAGAGAACATTTACTTAATGGTATTGTATCTACGACGTATATGACTAGACTTACCATTATATATGCTGCTTTGAGCTTTTCTAATGGCGATTGACTATTTTAATGTATACTAAATGCAAGTACTAGCTTAGGCCAACATGGAATCTCTTCCAAGAAGTTACGAAGTCATTCTACTACTTCTCCAGCTTTGTCCAAAGCAATAAACTCTTATTCCATCGTTGATCGAGTTATACACGTTTGCTTTGTCGATTTTCATGATATAACAACTCCACCGATGATAAATACATAACCACTGGTAAACTTAGAATCCTTTATATCGGATATCCCTTCGCATCACAATGTCCTTCTAATTCTGTAAGATATTTTGTGAAGTGTAATCCATAGGTTAAAATATACTTCAAGTACCAAAGAACCCATGTTAAAGCCTTCCAATGATCATGTCTTGGATTACTTGTGAATTTAATAAGTTTATTCACAGCAAATGCTATGTCCGGTCTAGTGCAGTTTGTAATATACATAAGGTTGCCTATAATATGTGAAAACTTTAGTTATGACACACATTCATTCGTATTTTTGACTAAGTGTAAACTTGTGTCAATAGGGGTTTTCGCAGGACTTTCCTCAATTACATTATACATTTTAAGTATACTCTCATTGTATTGAGATTGGGAAAGTATAATTTCTTCTGATATTCTAGAGATCTTAATCCCTAATATTACATCAGGCACATCCAAGTCTTTCATATCAAAATATTTTGTTAACATTCTCTTGGTGTTTATCATTATTTCGTGACTATTGTCCATTATCAATATGTAGTCTACATATNAAAATATTTTGTTAACATTCTCTTGGTGTTTATCATTATTTCGTGACTATTGTCCATTATCAATATGTAGTCTACATATAGATATACTATCACGTATGCCTTTGGTGTATGTTTAATGTATACACATTTGTCACACTCGTTTATCTTAAACCAATTAGACAACAATTTTTTGTCAAAATTTTGATACCATTGTTTAGGTGCTTGTTTCAATCCATACGAGGATTTAACTAGTTTACAAACCTTTTGTTTGTGATTAGGAGAGACGAACCCTTCGGGTTGTTCTATGTATATCTCTTCTTTTAACTCACCATTTAGTAATGCTGTCATTATATTCATTTGATGAATGTCAAGGTTATGTAATACTGCAATAGGAATTAACAACCTCATCGATGTGATTCTAGTAACAGGTGAGTAGGTATCAAAAAAGTCAAGTCCTTCTTTTTATCTATATCCCTTGACAACCAATCTAACCTTTTTTGGTCAATGGATCCATCTGGTTTAAGTTTCCTTTTAAAATCAATTTATACTCTAGAGACTTGTTCCCAAGAGGTAAATCAACTAACTCACGAGTATGCTTTTGCATTATAGAATCTATCTCACTATTGATAGCTTATTTCCTAGCGGTGCTTATGGTGTAGACATTGCTTCATCGAAAGTCTTTGATTTATTTTCTATCATATAAGTTAGAAAATCTGAGTCAAACAAAGTGGATATTCTAGCCATTTTACTACGTCCTGATTCTTCCTCTTTGAAGTGTCGTTTGTAGTATCATAAGTTCTTTTATATGAACTTGTATTTTCCTTGTTCTTATATGGAAAGATATTCTCGAAAAATGATGAATTTCTTGATTCAATTATTGTTCCTTCATGTATATCTTGAATTTCATATTTATATACAAGGAAACGATATGCACTACTATTATTGGCGTACCCAATAAATATGCAATCAATCGTCTTAGGACCAATTTTCACTTGTTTAGGTTTAGGTACTTCAACCTTAGCCAGACACCCCCACACTTTCAAATATTAATAAGGAAGATGACATTTTCATAGTTCATATGGAGTTTCTTCCATTTTCTTAAAGGGTATCTTATTAAAAATGCTATTTGTCGATAGAATAGCCTCTTCCCACAAATTCTGAGGTAGACCCGAACTTATTAACATTGAGTTCATCTTCTCTTTAAGAGTTCTATTTTTGCGTTCAACGACGCCATTTGATTGGGGTAAGTAAGGTGTCGTTGTTTGATGAATGATTTCATGTTCGGAACAATAGTTTTCAAATGGTGCCTCGTATTCATCACCTCTATCACTACGAATACTTTTTATTCGTTTACCAGGTTAATTTTCAACTTTCGTTTTATAATGTTTAAAGACATATAATTCTTCGTTTTTACTTCATAGTATAATAACTTGTACAATCATCAATGAAACTTATAAATATTTTTTACCACCTTTAGTTTGAACTAATTTCAAGTCACATATATCGCTATGTATTAACTATAGAGGTGTCTTCTTCATTTGAATTGAGTAAAAAGGTGTTTTGATTAATTTTGCTTCAACACATAGTTCACACTTATGATTAGGATCAATCTTAAGGGTCGGAATTAAACTTTGATTCATAAGTTTACATATAAATTTGTAATTGACTGTCCTAATCGACTATGTCATAAACAGAACAATTTAAGCATATAAGTAGAATTCAAAATTTTATTCATAATGTTTTGTTTCGGTACAATTGTAAGAACGTTCAATTTGAACATTCCATCACATAAGTATCATTTACCAACATACATCTCATTCTTAGTGAGTAGAAATTTATCGCATACAAATACAAATTTAAAGCCATTTTTGCTAAGTAGAGACCCGAATACAAGATTCTTACGAATATCCAATACATGTAGAACATTGTTGAGGACGAGTTTTTTTATCGAATGTCATCTTCAAAGTAACTTTCCCTTGTCCTTCAACTTTAGAACTTGCAGAATTTTTCATAAAAAGTTGTTCCCCATTTAACTCTTTATATTTAGAGAACATAGTCATGTTTGCACAAATGTAACGGGTAGCACCAGCATCAACCCACCATTCTCTTGAATTTCCAACGTTGTTACATTCAAAAACAACTACTGAAATATTCATCTCTTGTATCCCTTCAAAAATGATGTCTCTTTTAACCACATTGGTTTGTGTGTTCTTCTTAAACTTTCGACATTCATTAGAGCGATGTCCAGTTTTTTCACAATTGTAACAGTTGTCTTTAAACTTTTTGACATTATTGGAGTTGTCTCTTTTTGGTACCACACTGGAGATCTTTCGTTTCTTGTTGACAACTTTCAAACCAGTTTTAACAGAATTTGTTCCTAGTTGAACAATAGATTTCCTTTCAGTGTTTCTATTGTCTTCCTCGATCCTCAATCGGACTATCAATTCTTCTAAATTCATCTCTTTGCATTTGTGTTTGAGATAGTTCTTGAAATCTCTCCACATAGAAAATAGTTTCTCAATTATGGCTGCAACTTGGAAGGACTCACTCAATTCCATCTTTTCAGCATATATGTCATGTACTGGAACTTGAAGTTCTTATACTTGACTTGTCACGATTTTGGAGTCTACCATTTTGTAGTCCATAACTTGCCAACAATGAACTTCTTTGTTTCGGCATCCTCGGTCATGTACTTCTTTTCCAATGAATCCCATATATCCTTGGCCGAGTCCATTGAACTATACACTCCATAAAGTATATTGTCCAATCCATTTAGAATGTAATTTTTTTCAAAGGAAATATGAATGTTTCCATGCATCTAACGCAATAATCGACTCATGATTATTTTCTCCTTCTTGTACAGCAGGAGTCCTTTCTCTTAAGAACTTTGCCAGATTAAAAGTACTAAGATAAAACAACATCTTTCGTTGCCATCATTTACAATCCACAACTCCAACTTTTCCGATTTTTCCCCATGTGAGATGTGAGAGTTTGATATAGATATGACCAAAGGTGGAACCACATGGTTCGTAACATTTGTTGTTTGACTTGAAGTAATCTCAACAGGAATCATTTCTGTTATAAATAGAAGTTCAACATTCAAAGATATAGAAAGAAAGGAATAACACATAAAGGCTTTTCCAAAAAAGAATATAACAAAAAATGGACGGGTATTGTCTTAAGATCGTTGGTTGTTCAAGATAACGAAATATTCAAGTTTAATTTGTAGGAGCGTAATTAAACTTTAAAGAAAGAAAGTAAGAAGAAGAAAACAAAAGGGAAAATGAAATCCGAGGCAAGTAAAAATACTTTCTCCTTAAGACAATATTGTCCTGCAACGATGCTAACAGAATACTACACTTGTCTCCCAAAATACAACAGATACAGCTTTTGGTAGAAACACTTCAAACCACAAGTAACAACAAACTTGGAACAAAATATTCTCTCTACACGAATAGTTTTATAATGACTTTTGGAGAGTATTTTGCAAGAGTTTTTTATGTAATACACAATGCAAATGAAATGGGATGCATTATAAACGTCCAAAGGGTCCTTTACATAGAAGAGGAAAGGTTTTAAGTGAAAAGTCGTGCCCCAAACTCAGCAACTTTTGCCAAAGATCGCAACATTTGTTGTCACTAGTTTATCGCTGGTCTCTTTCTAGAGCGACGGTGACACCTATTCATCTAAACTTCTCTCGCTAGCCTGTCGCTCTCGAGTGAGCTCGAGCGATAGATGAGCGATGGAGATAATCATTTTTCAGCCCGTGTATCCTCTTTTCTATCCAACTTTGGACAGTAATTTCTCATTCATCCGAAATTGATTTTGAGATTCCAAATATACTAAGACGATCTACTGACGAGTAGAACAAGTTAGTCTATTTATATTCATAATTTGACTATCGAATCAAGTCCGAATATTTGGTCAAATTTGACACAAAAGTTACTTTCCATACTCAATATTATTCTCTAAACCAAATTCCAACAAACTATATAAGAGTAAATGTCAAATCCTAATTATAGTGTCATAGATGGAAATAATATCATAAAATTTGTCAAATCGTAAAATAGGCCATGGATCGGATAACACCAGCGCTTGAGCAGTAAAGCTTAAGCGCAACGAGCGGCATAGAGTACTCTAGCGCCTGAAGCTCGAATAGGCAAGCGACAGGCAACGCTTCGACCTAGCGCTCAGATTTTGAATCTCAGTTCCAAATTCGATGCTTGGAATTGAGTGCTTAGACACCCAATCTCTGTCCCAAATTTCCTTTATTCGTATTTTGACCTCTTTTTAAAATCCTTTTCAACTAAAACACTAATTCTCAACGAAATTTGGGTCACAATTCGACAAATCTCCACCTTGACACAAATTCCACTTCAATGAACAAAACTTCAAAAATTCTCCATAAGGAGACGAATTTCGGTACAAGGAATAAAACTTAACTGATCAACAAAAATTCTTCAACGAAACACTCAATCTCTTCCACAAAACCAATCTAGGACAAACTTAATAACTGAATATCAACTGAATCCAAGTACTGCTCAACAAGATTACCTTGGATGCCAAGTTGCTTGAATTATCAACAAAGTAACAAGATCACAAATAACTCAATAATTACCAGACACGGAAACATACCTTGTAACAGAATGAACACAACTAGCAGCTTCCGTAGAAAGTTGTTCTCTAGACTCAATATCTTCAACCACATTTAAAGCATAAGCAACTAAATCAACTTTCACATAGCTTTGTGAGGGCCTAATATCTCTCACGTAGCTGTCTTTAGCAATTGAATATTTTTGCACCGCTGGTGGTGGCGGCAATGTGGGATTACCCATAACTTCTTAACTTAAGTGAGATGTATTCTTTAATATAGATACTAAACCAATCTCTAATGTCACTATATCAAACTCAAAATCTACACGAGTGGCTAATTTCTACTAATTTGTATCCAAAGATTCTGTAGAGTCCTGCAAGACATATAACTGGGACATTCTCCACCCTTTCATCACAACACGAGCACATTTACTTACCTTCAAGACTCCATATTCACCAGTGCACTTATACTCTTTTAAATTAAGAGTGCTCAATGAAATAAAAAAAAAAAATTCAAATATGGAAAGTCTCACCTCATCAAGTGTCCGGACAGTTCCTTCAAACATCTTAATTCTCACCCTTCTAATACCAACTTTCTAAATCAGCCATAATTTCCTTTAAAAATGGTCAAGTGGTCCTCAAGCGATGTACCATCAGACATTAGTTGAGAATACAATCTTTGCTTCAAGTGTAACTTACTGGTCAAATTCTTTGTCATGCAAAGTTGCTCAATTTTAATCACAACACGACATTTTTTTTCTTTTAGAACATCCTGAAGAATCTGATTTAAACAATGAAGATGAATTTGGGATGTGGCCTTTCGATCCATACGTTACCTTTCCTCTAACGCCCAAATTCAGGGCATCTTGTCAAATCCTAACAAATCATCATCCAAATCCATCTGAGTGAGCACTGCTCGCATCTTTACTTGCCATAGTGAAAATTTTGTGATACATTTCAAAAGTGAAAATATCATACTTCATGGTTGCCATCACAAAAAATCAAACCTCTAACTAAGTTGATCGAACATCGCTCTGATACCAATTTGTTACGAAAAAGACGAGAAAAATATGGCAATATGAAAATAAACAATCACAAACACAAGATTATTAATGATTTTTGAGTTAGTAATATTAAATATATAAAAAGTTTAAAATATTTAATTTACTAAAGAAAAATTCTTCAATAAATAAAACAATTAAATATTAATATTAAATTCGTTTTCTAATAATCAATTATAATTTTTTACTATGTTTAAGACAATACTAATACTAAAGTGGAAAATCTTTGATTGGCTGACATAAAAAAATGTAGTTACAACTTGCAAGTTATATGAAAAATTGCATAATTTATGTCAATTCCTTGTCATAGACGGTGTAGTCCATTAAAAAGGTACCTGTCACAGCTTGAAAGGTCCTTCAACATCCTCTGAGTTAACGTGACAATAACACTTTCATGCTTCTTACGTGACTTATTTGATGCTTATTTTTAAGCATAAACCACCCATAAATGCTCAATAACATTTTGTGTGACCTAAAATCACGTAGTAAACTTGTTTCAATTTTGTTAGACTATACGTAATTTACGTTAACAGCTTTTACTTGGTCTTAATTTTCACAATTTTAATGTTTTAGACTTATCTTTGAACTTTGAAAACCAATTTCAAGGTAACAAAGAATAAGAAATTTCCATAAAATAATAATTTTGGCATTCAATCTTGTCATTTACTACACAAAAGTTAACATGTCATGTGTCTTTGATGCATCTCCTCATACTACATAGTAGACCATTCACTATAACACGGTAAAAAGTTCTTTATCGTGTACAAGTGAACACCATACAAATGCATGTCGTAAACACTCACCTTTACTTACGGCATTCAATGCACGCCGTAGAAAAAGAATACATGTTGTCGATTAACTTTTGTAGTGTGCACGGCAAGCATTGCCATAAGTAGATGTCAATTTATGGTATTAAATTTGATTTGTTTTTATGTTATTTATTTATTTGATTACCATGACGTATTTCAATAAATATATAATAATTAGAAATTAAAAATATAAATCAACCATATAAAAATAGTGGAGTACAATCGAGTACTATTGATACAATATGCCAAAAAAGTATTGATGCGATACGGGTATTGCAAAGCGAAATTAATCCTAACAAGTTGATCGCTTAATTTTTCGCTCATTGTCAATGCATGACGTTTAACCCTCACCTCGTGCCTAAGAACACTAGTCGAAGACGGGTCAAATTCGCCAATTTCTTGTAAACTATTAAAATTTATCCTCGAACCCATCGGTAACAACCCAGGTTTAGCACCGAAGATATTTAGGGATCATTTGTATTATTCCCTCTCGTAGAATCTAATCAAAATCTTAGGTGTGGGCTTATTGGGCTAGAGCTCATAAACCCTTTCTTTCATGGGTACTTACAAAAATGTGGTAATTACACTAAACCAGTTATTAAGTTTGGACTTTTAAAAAATTAATTATTTAATAATGATTTTATAAAATTAAATTAATTTATATACCCACCCTCATTACCTTTCGTCCTTCTTCTTTCAACATCCACAGCTATTAAGAAGCTGCTGCCGGTTCGGCAGCAAAGCTGCTGCACCGACAACGAGAAGCTACTGCACCGGCAGCTTCACATCGAGATGCTGCACCGACAGCTTCACAGCGAGAAGCTGCTGCACCGGCAGCAGCTTCGCTGTAAAGCTGCTGTCGATCGCTGGGCAACAGATCTGAACCGGAGCGAAGCTGCTACCGGTCGCTGGGCAGCAGATCTAAACTGACAGATTTTTCTTTCATTGTTTTTGAGCTGTTGGGATGTGCACGGCCTCTGTATTGATTTTTTTTTTCATTTATCAGATTTTTATAATTTTAATTAATAATAATATTATAAAATTAAATTAATCTATATATCCACCCTACTACCTACCCCATCAAATTTATTTTAAATATAAAACTAACCCTAAACCCTAATCCATTTGCTTCTTCTCCCCTTCTCCTTCCCCTTCCTCAAGTTGAGCTACCCACATGCCTCTCTGAGGTGTTTTCTTTTTGTGACCCATGGCCTCATTACCTTTCGTCCTTCTTCTTTCAACATCCACAGCTATTAAGAAGCTGCTGCCGGTTCGGCAGCAAAGCTGCTGCACCAGCAGCAGCTTCGCTGTGAAGCTGCTGCACCGACAACGAGAAGCTACTGCACCGGCAGCTTCACAGCGAGAAGCTGTTGCACCGGCAGCAGCTTCGCTGTAAAGCTGCTGCCGGTCGCTGGGCAACAGATCTGAACCGGAGCGAAGCTGCTACCGGTCGCTGGGCAACAGATCTGAACCGGAGCGAAGCTGCTACCGGTCGCTGGGCAGCAGATCTAAACCGACAGATTTTGCTTTCATTTTTTTTGAGCTGTGGGGATGTGCACGGCCTCTGTATTGT